>OX352772.1:153604576-153607076 GCA_947095535.1 Poecilobothrus nobilitatus | reverse complement strand
TTCAGGAAACAACACCCTTGTACCAAATTTGAAGTTTCTGTCTTTATTAATTTCGAAGATATGCTTGTTCGGTTTTGGGAGTTGTATGGGAGGTACCCGAACGACCACTCCAATTCATCTCAAATTTTAGGCAAATCAGGGATTTGGGAAACAGCACTCTCGTATCAAATTTGAAGTTTCTGTCTTTATTAATTTCGAAGATATGCTTGTTCGGTTTTGGGAGTTGTATGGGAGGTACCCGAACGACCACTCCAATTCCTCTCAAATTTTAGACAAATCAGAGATTTAGGAAACAGCACCCTCCTATCAAATTTGAAGTTCCTATCTTTATTAATTTCGAAGATATGCATATTCGGTTTTGGGAGTTGTATGGGAGGTACCCGAACAACCACTCCACTTCATCTCAAATTTTGGGGATATCAGGGATTCAGAAAAACACACCCTTGTACAAAATTTTAAGTTTCTATCTTTATTAATTTCGAAAATATGCGTATTGGATTTTGGAGGTACTCGAACGCATGGTCCGATTTCGCCCATTTACAATCCCCGCCTTACCTTGGTCATGGTTAACCTACAGTATAAATTTCATCAAGATAGCATCATTATTTTTTGAGTTATCGTGCGTACGGACGGACGGACGGACGGACATCGCTAAATCGACTCCGGCGGTGATCCTGATTCAGAATATATATACATGTCTATACCAAACTCGCTTCCTTCTGGTGGTTACAAACACCATACCAAAGTTAATATACCCTATACTTAATGTGTAGGGTATAATAATGATATTATGAGGAAGAACATCGAAAGCTTTACTAAAGTCAGTGTAAATTCCATGTATTTGAAAACCATCCTCCATATTTTTGAGAAAAGTTGATTTTGACTCAACCATATTGGTGACAGTGGGTCTATTTTTCGTAAAGCCATGTTGAAACGGCGACAAAAAATTCGTGCAATGATCATAAACAGAATCAAAAACAATTAGTTCAAAGAATTTTGGAATTGCTGATAGTTTAGCTACTGGACGATAATTAGTTACGTAATTTTTTTGATCTTTTTTATGAATAGGTCTAATAAGAGCAGTCTTCTAAATTGAAAGGAAAACTCCACAAGCTAATGAAAAATTAAATATAGTCGAAAGCGGGCTGGCTAAAGATACAGAACAACTTTTTAAAAATAACTTAGGAATACCATCACTACCAGGACTAGGATTATCGTCAATTTTATATAAATAGTTGCTAATCAAATTAGAATTTATATTAATATTAGTAAGTGTAGTTTTCGAAAAATTATCAAGACGATGGAAATTTCTTTCGTTTACAGAAAAACTGGAGTAGCGTAGATGCAAAAAAATCGCGAAAGAATTCAGAAATAACTTTAGAATTCCTGACAGTATTCTTATATTTAAAGAAACCAGGGTATTGGTCACTTTTTCTCTTAGAATTTACAAATTTCCAAAAGAGTTTCGAGTTGGCTTTGATATTCCAGGACATATTAGAAACATAATTTGCGTAAAGATTATCAGCCATTAATTTAAATTCGTTAAACAAGATCAAAAAATTATTATAATCATGGTTCAAATTACTTTTGACAAATTGTCAAATCAGAATTTGACATTTTTGACAAATCAGAAGAACAATGAATGAAAAATCATAAGAATTTAACAAATTATTAATATCAGCAAAATTAGCTTTTAAAAAGTTAAAACGAAACAAAGCAGAATCGACATGTATAAAGGAGAAAGAACAAAAAGAAAAGCAGATAAGCGGGTGATAAGGATCTATTTTTACTAATTCCATAGGACAACCAAGAATAACTAGGTCATTCCAGTTTGCGGTGAAAATAAGGTCCAATTGATTACCCCGATAATTATAAATCGAAGAAACTTGCTGAAGGTTAAAAGAGTTTAAGGAATCGACAACTAAGCATTCAATATTGCTAATAAGTTCCTTCGGTACAAAGTAAGGTTCATCATCATGGCTAACCCAACTAATATTAGGTAAATTAAAATCACCACATAATAACATTATCATCTGCGTTAATATTACTAATGAAGATTCAATTACTAATAAGTATTGAGAATAAAGTTCAAAACTAGAAGCAGGCGAAATATAATAGTTAATGACGATTAAATTATTAGATTGCAGTTTAACTTTGATAGCTATAATTTCGGTATCTTTAATTAATTCGCACTGAGAACAAATCACTTCTGAAGAATTATAGCATTATAGACCATTAATTATAGCAATTAATACACCTCCACCTTTTGAAATATTATCAGGAAATAGCGTACCACATCTGTCTTTCCTAAAGACATTAAAAGATGATGAAAAAAGTTCTAAGTTATTAATTGAAGAAGTGAGCCACATTTCTGTTAGAATAAAAATGTCAAACTCTGAAAGTGAAGAATTAGAGAAAACAGTTTTAGTTTTAGTATGCAGACCTCATACATTTTGATAATAAATAGATAATTTAGAAGAGGTAGTACAAGGGTTAGCTA
>OX352772.1:153552076-153599576 GCA_947095535.1 Poecilobothrus nobilitatus | reverse complement strand
GTTTTGGGAGTTGTATGGGAGGTACCCGAACGACCACTCCAATTCATCTCAAATTTTAGGCAAATCAGGGATTTGGGAAACAGCACTCTCGTATCAAATTTGAAGTTTCTGTCTTTATTAATTTCGAAGATATGCTTGTTCGGTTTTGGGAGTTGTATGGGAGGTACCCGAACGACCACTCCAATTCCTCTCAAATTTTAGACAAATCAGAGATTTAGGAAACAGCACCCTCCTATCAAATTTGAAGTTCCTATCTTTATTAATTTCGAAGATATGCATATTCGGTTTTGGGAGTTGTATGGGAGGTACCCGAACAACCACTCCACTTCATCTCAAATTTTGGGGATATCAGGGATTCAGAAAAACACACCCTTGTACAAAATTTTAAGTTTCTATCTTTATTAATTTCGAAAATATGCGTATTGGATTTTGGAGGTACTCGAACGCATGGTCCGATTTCGCCCATTTACAATCCCCGCCTTACCTTGGTCATGGTTAACCTACAGTATAAATTTCATCAAGATAGCATCATTATTTTTTGAGTTATCGTGCGTACGGACGGACGGACGGACGGACATCGCTAAATCGACTCCGGCGGTGATCCTGATTCAGAATATATATACATGTCTATACCAAACTCGCTTCCTTCTGGTGGTTACAAACACCATACCAAAGTTAATATACCCTATACTTAATGTGTAGGGTATAATAATGATATTATGAGGAAGAACATCGAAAGCTTTACTAAAGTCAGTGTAAATTCCATGTATTTGAAAACCATCCTCCATATTTTTGAGAAAAGTTGATTTTGACTCAACCATATTGGTGACAGTGGGTCTATTTTTCGTAAAGCCATGTTGAAACGGCGACAAAAAATTCGTGCAATGATCATAAACAGAATCAAAAACAATTAGTTCAAAGAATTTTGGAATTGCTGATAGTTTAGCTACTGGACGATAATTAGTTACGTAATTTTTTTGATCTTTTTTATGAATAGGTCTAATAAGAGCAGTCTTCTAAATTGAAAGGAAAACTCCACAAGCTAATGAAAAATTAAATATAGTCGAAAGCGGGCTGGCTAAAGATACAGAACAACTTTTTAAAAATAACTTAGGAATACCATCACTACCAGGACTAGGATTATCGTCAATTTTATATAAATAGTTGCTAATCAAATTAGAATTTATATTAATATTAGTAAGTGTAGTTTTCGAAAAATTATCAAGACGATGGAAATTTCTTTCGTTTACAGAAAAACTGGAGTAGCGTAGATGCAAAAAAATCGCGAAAGAATTCAGAAATAACTTTAGAATTCCTGACAGTATTCTTATATTTAAAGAAACCAGGGTATTGGTCACTTTTTCTCTTAGAATTTACAAATTTCCAAAAGAGTTTCGAGTTGGCTTTGATATTCCAGGACATATTAGAAACATAATTTGCGTAAAGATTATCAGCCATTAATTTAAATTCGTTAAACAAGATCAAAAAATTATTATAATCATGGTTCAAATTACTTTTGACAAATTGTCAAATCAGAATTTGACATTTTTGACAAATCAGAAGAACAATGAATGAAAAATCATAAGAATTTAACAAATTATTAATATCAGCAAAATTAGCTTTTAAAAAGTTAAAACGAAACAAAGCAGAATCGACATGTATAAAGGAGAAAGAACAAAAAGAAAAGCAGATAAGCGGGTGATAAGGATCTATTTTTACTAATTCCATAGGACAACCAAGAATAACTAGGTCATTCCAGTTTGCGGTGAAAATAAGGTCCAATTGATTACCCCGATAATTATAAATCGAAGAAACTTGCTGAAGGTTAAAAGAGTTTAAGGAATCGACAACTAAGCATTCAATATTGCTAATAAGTTCCTTCGGTACAAAGTAAGGTTCATCATCATGGCTAACCCAACTAATATTAGGTAAATTAAAATCACCACATAATAACATTATCATCTGCGTTAATATTACTAATGAAGATTCAATTACTAATAAGTATTGAGAATAAAGTTCAAAACTAGAAGCAGGCGAAATATAATAGTTAATGACGATTAAATTATTAGATTGCAGTTTAACTTTGATAGCTATAATTTCGGTATCTTTAATTAATTCGCACTGAGAACAAATCACTTCTGAAGAATTATAGCATTATAGACCATTAATTATAGCAATTAATACACCTCCACCTTTTGAAATATTATCAGGAAATAGCGTACCACATCTGTCTTTCCTAAAGACATTAAAAGATGATGAAAAAAGTTCTAAGTTATTAATTGAAGAAGTGAGCCACATTTCTGTTAGAATAAAAATGTCAAACTCTGAAAGTGAAGAATTAGAGAAAACAGTTTTAGTTTTAGTATGCAGACCTCATACATTTTGATAATAAATAGATAATTTAGAAGAGGTAGTACAAGGGTTAGCTAAAGTATGGTGATACAGATTGATATTAACTAAATTTTCTCTGACTTGGGAGGGGACGAAAGTACTTATCATGATTTTCTTTTACCCTTTGAAGATTGATAATTCTGTTAGAAGAAATGAGGGAGGCATATGATTCAAGATCCGTTAAAGCATTATCCGGTGAAATATTAAATGTTTCATGATATCTTACAAAAATTTTACGTAATTCATTAACATCAGTTCGCAATCCTTCTTCTTGAATAGCAATTTTTAGAGATGTATTGGTTTTGCCACCTATTATACATCACTACGCTTATTATGAAGATAGGCTAGATAGAGTCGGACGTTTTCAAAAATTCTACTATCCCTTAGTCTAGCTAAAACATACCTACTGTTTTTGTTATCTTCTAATGATTTAAGTGTAACCTTAACAACAGGTGGCAAAAGAGGGTCTAAAATGGATGGCATTGTAGGATTTTCAATGGAAGTACTTGATTGATGGACAGAAACTTTTTTTAAAGGAGGTAATTTATAATTTGATGAATTGTTAGAAGAAGGATTCAAATTTGAACTATTCGATACGTGGTAATTTTTAGGTAATATTGACGGTTTGTTATTAGGATTTAAGGTTTCACCTTGAACAAAATTTTGATATTTTGTCAGAGTGTTAGAAATGGATCGTTTAAATTTAGAAATTTTAGTTTTAAAAAAAGAATCACTAACATGTTTATTTAGGGAGGATTTAGAGTGTTCTTTAGAGAGTGTACTATTGTTAGATTTAGATTTAAATTTTATTTTATTGTTAGAAGAATACTGAGTATGATTAGTTTTGTTAGTAGTCGTTAAAGAATTAGAATTATTATTAAAGGAATTGGTAGTATTAAAATCGTTAATCTTATTAAATGAAGGTGAATTAAATGTTGGTAGGTCGGGAACGCTATTTATATTATTTTGATTATTGTTTATATCAGTAGTATGATTAGATTTATTAGAATCAGTAGGAGGTACAACTTTTGGCAAGTCAAAAAGACTGCTTAAATCATTATCAATTATATTATTGTTGATTGTATGGCTAGAGTTACTAGCACTAGGAGGTGTAATTATTGGTAAGTCCAGTAGACTAATTAAATTCTTGTTATTAGTAATTTTATTTGAGGTAAGATTTGTTTTATTAGTATCAATAGCGGAGTGGTTAGATAGATCAGTAAGAATTTCAGAAAAATCAGAATTTGCATCTATTAAACTTAATGTATATTTAAGATTACCTTTAGCTTTTGGCTTAATTAATTTCACTGGTAGAGTTGAACTGAAAGATCACCAGGAAGTAACTGCACAAATTTTGTTCCAAATATATGCATTATCAGGATCCTGCAACAACTCCAAAGTTTTATACGGTCCAGTTAATTTAAAGCAGCGATATTTTATATTTCTTTTTTTTATCCGATTAGGAGTAGCAGTAAGGCATGAAACAGTGATGACCTGGAACTCTTTTTTAATAAATTGAAGCATTTGAGCAACATCAAAGGAAGATGGAGCACCTTTGATGAGAATTGATGCATTTAATAACTTCTTCTTATTAATTGAGGAAATATTAGAATTGTATAATTTAGAAAGTCTGCAATTCCATTCATCTTCAGTCCATTTAGTACCAAATTTATGCAAAATAATAGGGTCTGTTTGTATACCTATTTCATGGATACACGTATACAATGAGTTCCAATTTCACATGTTTTCGGAATATTTTGTATTTCTCCATGGAGTATTTCCGAACCCCTTACGTCTTCAAGTTTTTGAATTCACCAAGGTGTATTTTTTAAAGACTCCATCTTCTCTACAAAAGAGTCATACTGTGATGTCAGCAATTTCTTAACCGAGGACAGATCACTAGATATATTTCGGTGACTGGGACCCGCTTCGAAAATATCTCTAATCATGTTCTCCAAACTTTGGAAATGGCTAGGAAGAGTTGAGAGAAGATCACTTTTGATTTTATTAATTGTGACCAAGATATCATTCTCCTGAACACCACTGCTTTGACCGGAAGCACAACTGCATAATGAGTCAAACGATTTCGCCATATCTTGAAAAGCGTTCGAGTTGTTGACGATTGCCTGATTAGTTTTTGCAAACAGAGCAGACTTTTCATTGTCAAGATTTGCATTGACTTTATGGATGTTATCAAACATACTTCGTAATAGGCCTTCATAATTTTGACAATCTTCACAAATGAAAAATGATTCAAGAGATGGATGGTACCAATCTCTGCTAAGACCCATGCAAACACCATGTAACTTTCTTTTGCAAAAAGCTCTGCAAATGACAAACTTACTTTTTTGGTCTATTATTAAAAATATCGAAACAGTTTTCCAAATTACATTTAAAACTCATTTTGACTAAAACAAAACGAAAAAAAAACAGTTTATAATTCAGATATTAATGAATTAAAAATTTAAATTAACGATTAATGAGTGTCAAATTTCACAAAGAGTTTAATAATTAATTTTTTTTTTTTTGATTTAACTTAATACAACTTAAATTTTTATAAAAACAATAAAATCAAAAGTTTAAGTAAATATAATATTAACAAATGTATCAAGTTTCCAAAAAAATTATTATTGGCACGGTTATTAACAGCTTTAGTTAAAATAAAAACGTTAAGTAAACAATAACTAGGTACTCGTATATTTTAGAAATTTAAATTTGAATTTAAATTTACAATGCGCGAAAAGCGTATATTTCAATAGACTGATAATATAATACTGATAATAATAATAATAACAACAACAATAATAATAATAATAATAATAATAACAATAATAATAATAATAATAATAGTTATAATAATATTATTAATTACAATAACACCAATGGTAATAATAATAATATTAACAACAACGATTATTAGTAATTATTAGTAATAATATTAATAACAATGATTATTAGTAATTATTAGTAATAATATTAATAACAATGATAATAATAATATTAATATAAATAATTCATTATCAATAAATCCGCTTATTCCCCCTATTGTTAGAATGACAAAACAATCACTAACAGAGGACTGCCAATACGCTTTATCAAGACTTAGAGATGAGAAAATTCTTCCTAATGTAAGACTTTTCCTTGCTTATTTACATAACGATTCATATAATCGTGTTATAGAGGGTAAAACAAGAACTCATTTATCTGTTCCCATTCACAATGAGGGCCTACCATCTAACTTCAAAGATTTGTATAATCTTTACTTTATACCACAAAAATATATGCTTCACAACAAAAAAGGTCGACGAAGACGTGAAGACTTATCGTAGTCACTGCTACTGTAATTACTATAATCATTTAAATCAATCTCGTAAGAACAACAACCAGTTTTTTTGTTCGAACTCCAAGAAAATTTGGAAATCTCATCTCTTCATCTACCTTGATAAATAAAATAAAAACCTCTCAAAATACTAACCAGATAAATAATATTAAAAATTTTTATCATAACTGTAGTGATATGAGAAAAAAGCTTAAAAAACTTTATGCTTATGCTAAGTCATGCAATTTTAATGTACTAGCTCTAACTGAAACATGGCTTAACGAAACGAAGAAATTCTTGATGGTAATTGGTCCATTTACAGGTGTATTATTTGCCGTAAATAATAACTTATCTAGTGTACCATTAATTACTATTACTTTTTAATCATTTGAATACCTATTTATTAAAATTAATTTAGGTACGAATAATTTATACCTAAGTATTGTTTATTTCCCTCCGAACTCTGACAATTCCTCTTATTTTGAATTTTATAGTGTATATCATATTAGTATTTGAAATATGCATGAGGAAGACTCGATTTTCGTCTTTGGTGATTTGAATCGCCTGGCTCTTTTTTTGTTGTTGATGATTCTGACGATTTGTTATTACCAATTAAGTTCCAAGACGAGATTGATTTCGGTCTTATTAGCGAGTTTTATGGTAATGATTTACAGCAGATTATTAGTTATCCTAACAACAATAATAAATGGTTAGATCTTGCATTTTCAAATGCATAAGATAGAGTGGTGGTAAAGCTTGCTGATGATGCAGATAATATTTTTGGTAACAGTAATCATTACAACGCAATCATCTTTTAGTTCTGTACTATCATCCCACTCTCGGGCAAAACCTACAATAATGAAATTGTATATAATTTCCGTAATGCTAACTACCAAAGCAATAATAATGCTTTATCATCTACTAACTTGGACGAACTGTTAGCACAACAGGATATCAACCCACTAATCTCTATCTTTTATTTAAAAACTTTTGAAATTATAAATGTTTTTGTACCTAAAATCCGTAAGAAAAAGAAAATAACGGAACCATAGTTAAATAGAGAACTTAGGACCTTTGCGTAACAAACGCAATAAAATATACAGAAAAATTAAACACACAATAGCACCAAGCGATAACTTATTGAATACGTACAAGCTATTTGCAAATAAATTCAAATTGAAAGCTGGTACAGCCTATGAAAACTATGTCATTAGTATAGGCAAAAAATTAGTTAGTGATCCCAAAAAATTTTTGGAATTTGTCAACATAAAACGAAAAATTTTCGGTTACCCTAATTCAATGTCCAAGGACAATAGTTTTTCCTCCTGCCCAAAAACAATTTGTAACTTGTTTTCCGAGAGTTTTCAAAAAGTTTATAGTCCAAAAAAACAATTCGATATCTCTGCTACTTCTTTATATAATAGCTAAAATTTGTTAATCTCAGATATGTATCTTACCGAAAATGATATTTTTGAAGCTATTATGATCCTTGACACAAAGAAGGGTGCTGGACCTGACCTAATCCATCCACTCTTTTTATATAACTGCGCTCATTATCTAATTACTGCTCTTCATTTCATTTTAAACAGATCGCTTTCGAATGGTTTTTTCCCATGTGTGTGGAAATCCTCTCATTTAACTTCCATCTACAAAAAAGGTGTCAGTAGAAAACTATCGAGGTATAGCCATTCTATCGACTATTCCAAAATTATTCGAAAAAATTGTTGTCGATAAAATTACTCTTGTAATAAATGCCAAACTTAACGAACAACACGGTTTCAGAAAAGGTCGTTGCACTACATTCAAAATTTTTTTGGAAATGTGCTAAAAATAGGAAAATTATTCATGTTTAGTAATAAATTGTATTCGCCCTGATGATGCCAGTGGTGCCGAAATATATATAGTATAAAGCCTAAATAAATAAATAAATAAAATATAATATATACACCAAAAAATTAATATAATATTTTAACAATTATAAAAATAAAATATTAATAAATATTTTGTGAACAAAAAGTATAAATAAAAATATAAAACAATATTTTACTCAATAAGTCTAAGATTTGAATACATTTATGAAAATTAATTTATGAATTGGTTAGAATAAATTGTCTGAGGTCAGTAAATTGAAATAGTGTTGATGTAAAGTGTTTGTGAAGGTATTTCTGAAAATTATTGAAGAATAGATATGATTGATTTTAGTGTATGTAATACAACATCTGTTTATCAGTTCATTTCTTCCGTATTAAGTACTGTGTTTATAATCAATTAATAATTTCGTGTATCTTGTTTGTCTAACTCTATCATTAAGTCTAAATTTGTAATTAAGAGATTGAAAGTAATATTATTTTTCAGAAAGTCAAAAGTAAAAGATAATGAAAATATTTGTTTACATGAGGAGAAGGGAAGCATGTTTAAGAATTTAAGTCTTGTTGTGTAGTTAGGAAGGTTTAAAAAATCTGAAGGGTTATATTCTTAATGCAAATAGAAGAAACTGTTTTTGAACTGACTCAATTTTGTTAGAATGAACTTGAAAAGCTGGATCCCATATACTGCTACCGTATTCTAATATAGAACGAACTAGCGAACAATATAGAGTATTTGTCACAGCTAAGTCAGTAAATTCTTTTGCTCTTCTCCTAATGAAACCTAACATTTTATTTGCTCTTAAAATTAAATGCTTATAGTGCAGATTAAAGTTAAGTTTACTATCCAGTAGAATTCCGAGATCAGTAATACTAAACACCCTTTCAAGTATTAGATTATCTATTTTGTTGTCGTACACAAAAGAAGAACGTTTACGGGTAAAACATATTACCTTGCATTTATGAATATTAAGCTCTAATTTGTTGGTTGTGCACCAATCATGGAATGATGATAAACTTGATTGAAGTAAAGCTGCGTCAGGACTATCGTTTACGACTTGATATATTTTTAGGTCAAGATAATAAGAGTTAAACCATGCAAGAAAAGAATATCAAAGACAAGAATACCCGAGATACCAAAAGTAGTAAGTTTGTTTAGCAAAGTGTAGTGATCTACGCGATCGAAGGCTTTGCTATAATCAGTGTAAATTGCATCAACTTGATATCATTTCTCTATTTTATTCAGGATTTCCAATATGTATAACATATAATTGTAGTGCAATGACCTTTTCTGAAACCGTGTTGTTGTTCGTTAAGTTTGGCATTTATTACAAGAGTAATTTTATCGACAACAATTTTGGATTGTTAATTCTCATTGTTAATTAAAAAATAAAGCTCCTAAAGCATTTTTTTTTATTAATTTTAAATAAACAACGACTCTTGCTAATTTTTCCCCAGTGAAAGGTTTGCCTTTTTGGGGAAAGGTTTTCTCCAAAAAGGCAAGTTAGTTTTAGTGTAATTTAGTGTTATCCTTTAATATAACCCCTTTTCCAGAAATTTACAAAAACCGTTAAAAGTTTAGTTAAACCTTCTGAAAAAAGGGATATAAAGAGCAACGTGCCGCGTCGCATCGCGCCCAGCCTTGATGTACCCGACGCAAACTTTTTGTGCAATATATCTCCAAAATTTCGTACTAGCTTTGGAGACCAATTTCCGGAGGACTAATTTCCAAGAGCCGAAATAACCACCCTGAAAATTTAAATAAAAATGTGGCATCATAAAACTGAAAAAACAATTGTTTGTGTAACAAAATGAAAATATATTTTATTCTTCTTAATAAAAGTAACAAAATTTAACCAAATATTATAACAATTCTAATTTTTTATAATATATGAAGAACTATCCTTTAAATTAACCATATATTATAGCAGTATTTTTCACAATTTAATTACAAATTGGGCATATACAATATTGCCACTGCTTTCGCTTTCCTCGCAATCAATAATATTATTATTCAATAACGAAGTGTGTTTATTATTTCGATTTGACATTTGCTTTAAAAAACCATGTATTGTAATTTTTCAAATCTAAATTTTTTACAGTGTTATAAATCATGTTCCGTTTTTGTTGTTGTTTCAACATATGCTATGTACACCGTCAACAGCATTTTTATACTCTACTGTTTTAATGAAATCGTCATCTAGTAAGCAATCCAAAAATTTCCGTGCTTGTTCAATTTCGAATTGAGACAACCATTATGGGCTTCCGCAGCACTTGTAGTCCTTATGCTTTCACCATAGACAGAAAAACTACCAGGAATTTTCTGAAAAATAATTTGTTTTTATTTTAGCAAATATTTTAAAACTAAAAGCTAATATCATTATTACCTTATACATCCATTGCTGTTCAAAATATTTGATATATTCATCAAAAATGGGTAAATATTTCCTTTCAGAATTTCGGATTAAATCGAGCTTAATTATATTAAAAGCTTCAATTACATCTTTGGGCTACAAAATACCAAAATAATACCAACATTTTTTAAAAAATTCTAATTACATCTTTATCTTTTCTCAAATTGTTTTTTAAATTTGCAAAAGTTAAAGCAACATCCTTCAAGCTTAGCATGTGGAAATACATATTCTAAAGAATTTCTTAAAGCCATTTCCAAATCTGTTATGAATAAATCCGGCTTAAAATCGAATAGGTTGCTCTGAATAAATTGAAATATATGTTTATAAATTTCTTCTGTCTTTTTATCCATTATACTATAAAGAAAAGGATAAATCTTAAAAATTTAATAACAAAATTAATAATAATTAAATAAAAAAAGCATCATAAGTAAAATGAAAACCATGCATTATTTTGTTTGTAAAAAAAATTATATAATATGTACTTACATTCTCAGTGTGTAAAATATATACAATTAAAAGCTGTCGAAATCCATAAGCTGGTACAATTTTAAATGTATCATCTGTTATATAACTATGAGGCGAATTTTTCCGTAATTGCTGAATTATATTACAAATACTTTGCGATGTAAAAATTGTGTATGTGAAATTTGTTTCAATAATTATGTTTTAGTAAAATTTGATATTTGAGTCATATCGTCACATTCCAAATTTAGACATTACGTTGGCAGTTCTAAAAATTTCAGGAAGGTCTTGTCTTGAATCATTAAATATTCCACGAATATTACTTCTTTTTAGTGTTGCATTTCTGCACCCTTCCTTTATGGAAGTCATGAGTTTGATTTTTCTTTAGTTTCATTTTGATTGGGATGATTATGATTTATATTTTTATTCCTCTTGCGACATAAAATACTATTATTAAAATCAAGAATAACCGAAGCCGAATAACCTTTTACATAACATTACATATCAATAACCCATAACAAGTGGCTTCCTTTTCTAACACCTTCCACATATTCAAAATTTAATTGTATTTTATTATATTTTTCAAAAAACTAACACTTATTTTTAACATATAAATTATTTTAACATAAAAATTATACTCTATTGTTCGAATAAAAATTTACTTATAATGCCTTGTTACAAATCTGATTTATTAAAACTTGTTTTTAAATATAATACAGATAACAGTAATAATAATTAATCATAAACTAAAATAGGATTACCAAACTTATATTTGGAGAAAAATTTCATTGCTCTTTTACGGAATATACCTACATAAAATAATATACATATAATTGTTTAAAAATATAAACTTAACCGTTTATTTATAATACAAAATCAACTTTTTTTAGGGTTAAATATTTTATAAAACAGTTTATTGGCTTAAATATTTATAGAACACCATTGGCGACGAGACATAAATCAAATGAAAAAAAGTCAGAAGGCTTACACCAAAATATTTTGGAAATTATCCCTTCTTTCAGAAGGCTTATCCGACATATTTTCCTCTTTGAATTTAATCCTCTCTTCTAGAAGGCTTACAAAAAATATTATGGATTTTCAATTTTATTTCCCCTTTCAAAAGGTAATCCTACTTTGGTCAGTTTGATAATCTTACTTTAGTGAAATGTGCATTGTTATGTAAAAAATATATTAAACTATAATACTGTTATTTCTATAAAGTTCTAATATTTTCTAGTTTTAAGTATGTATATTAAAAAATGAGATTATGATATAAATGAGAAATAATACCCCGGGGGTGAAATAAGGCCCTTGGGGTATTTATATGCAGGCTCTTAATGCATGGCGCCATAATAATTGTAGCGATAACAACAATAACATGATTAACAATGTAAACAGTAATTCAATTTTTGCAATTTCAATAACTTACTTTCTATGTAAATGAAATTATGAAGTTTACTAACGAATTAATAAATTAAGAAAATGTCAAAATAAATCTGAACAAATTAGTATAATTACTAAGCTTACTGTTAAGTATTTATATTCTTTATGACAAGCTCAAATAATATTAATATTTTAGTATGGAATGCTAGATCTATACAAAACAAATGTATTGAATTTTCTAATTTCCTTTCTCTGAATAATATCATAAAGAAACTATATTCTTAGAGTATTTACCCAGAATAAAATTTTTTAGTCAATTTTTTGTATCTCACATCAACTCAAAAATTATTTCTCAATTTGTTATTGCTTATAAATTGAGCAAAATACATTTTAAACTCATAAAAAAAAAATTGTCTTTTTAACTCATTTTTTGAGTATTATATCCTTCATTCAATATTTCAATTTAGCTTTCAATATAGATATAATAGTACTCTAGATTGGCACTTTCTCTTTCACTCTAAAGTATTTTCCTATACAAAAAATTTCAGTCTAAATTCGTAGTTACTAAATAAAGATTTTTTGTACTTACGTTTCAGATAAATCTAAATATGGAAATCTTGAAGGAATTGATTTTTCTTTTAATTTGGTCGTACTAAAGCTAAATGGCTTTAACAGACATTCCTCACTGAAATGTTCGCTACAAACACAGGATCTATCTCGATTCACTTTACTTTGTTTATTTAAATACTTAATATGAAAAATCCACTTATTTTTTAAATCCTCGTCGTTCAAAAACTTGTGAAAAGAGTTGTTCTTACATTTATAATATGTATTTAAACATCCCTTTACACAACAAGATTGAAGAGAATTGTACATGTTTTTTAGTTTTATTTTATATTTACTTTTATAATATTTTATAATAAATTTTTTGTTTTATTTTTTAAACACTTTTTTTATTTTATGTAACTATTCAGTTTTCAACACTTACTTTTTATTTTATATTTATTATTTTATTTTTCATTTTTTAACACTTGTTTTATTTTTACTTCATTTTCACATTTAAGAACTACTTATAAAAAATTTTACTTCAAAGACTTTGGCGCAAAATTTCCATTTTTAGCGGGCACTGTTTCCAGAGGAAACTAAATTTAAATTTACACGAAAAAAAGCATCAATAAACAGCTGACTCAAAATTGACTGAATTTTTCTTTTATATAGCCAATCTAAAGTACTATTATATCTATGGCTTTCAAAAAAAAAAAGTTTTCTAAATAAAATAATTCCAATATACATACATAATGCTATTTGTACATATAGCTACATGTTTTTATTTATTATTATACAACATCATATAGAGATTGGGAATGTTTATTAATAAGATCTTTTGTTTTTTTTTAATACTACATCAGTACATAGAATATATACAGCATACATATATTATGTATGTATATATATTTTATTTTTGCCTGACTTTATGTATGATTTCTAATAAAGGTGCGATTTATATTTTTGTAATAGCTATGTATATTAAAATTTAAATTACAAGTGAAACAACTGTTTATTGAAGTAAATTTTTAAATATAAACCTAATTTTTATTTTATTAATTAATAATTATTTTGATACGTTATCTTTTTTAAAGATCAATACATATGTGAGTAATTAATTATATGTACTTATAAAAAAATAATATATATTTTCTTTTTATTAATTAAATTTTAACAAGGTTTTGATTGATATTGAAAAAATTCAGTTAAAATAATGGATTTGTGTGGGGATAGCGATTGGCGGCGGAAACTTTAAGGGGCTCTAAAGATGCTTTGAAAATTGTGCATACACGTTTAAATAGCGGTAAGTATCTCAAATATATACGTATGTATATGTGATATTCTGAGATAGGAGGGATTCTAAAGTTGGTTTAAAAATCAGGATTTCAATAATTTGTTTAACGGGGGCTTCGAGACGGCAGCCCCCACTTTATTAAATGCACAATGTTATTGAAATATGTAAAAAAAAAAATAATGGTTTTTTATAAATAGTTGATTATAAAATCAACGTTACAATAATTTGTTTAAGGGTGGTAGTCCTACTATTTTAAATTTACGGGGCAACCGCCCCCGAACCCCTTGTACTTCATTATTTTAAAAATATTTTAACTGAATTTTCATTGTGCAAAATTACAAAGGAATAGGACAAAATATGCTAAGTCTACCATGCCCGATTGTATTGCAATTTTGCAAAATTTTAAAACAATCGGGCGCGGTTACCGTTCTAAACCTTTGGAGTTATTTTATTGCATCTCTATATTTCTATTTTTAATGCTTTATATTTGCATGTTTATGTATGTTTGTAAATATTAGAACGTTTAAGAATGTAAGAAAAGACTCACGCCGGCCAGGTATACTTTGCATAGTATGCAAAAGAAGTAAACGGGACTTTGTTGGCAGGTTTTACAGTTTTCCTAAACAACACACTTTAATTGAAATTTGGGCAACAAAGTGTAGCGTAAGTATTGAAAATATAAAAAATAAAAAATTATTTAGGATTATGCGAAGAATACTTTTGACAAAAAATTTTAGGACCAAAAAAAGGCGCTATTCCTTCTTTAATTTTACTTGAACTAAATATTAAAGAAAAACAAACTCGCGATAATAATATTTTTGAGTTTAATGAAAACATTGATCCTTTACTTTTTCTCATATAAACTCACAGCCAAAAGAACATTCAACTTTTGATAAAGAAAACCGTAATTTGTCTGTAAAAAGTAAAACTTATTCAAATATAAACATAGAAAATTAAAGTGTACCTTTTGAACATTTTCGAGCTGTATCAGTATCTCCGAATGAATTTAATTCAGAAAAAAATAATTTTTGTAGGCATTGTTTAAAATTTCAAAAAAAGGAAAATCTTTATTTCAGAAGTCAAAAAACATTTGGTTTCATTAAAAACAAAATATTTATTTAAAAAAAAAAAAATTAGCTTCAAGAATTCAAAATAAAATACTAAAACAACAATGAAAAAAAAGCAGAATTCGTTGTGTAATTTAATTGATAAGCAATCTCATTTAGCAGATGAGGCCAAAACTTTTCTAAAAATCAATTTTAAAAATGTAAGAACATGGTCAGATGATGAAAAGAAGGTAACATTAAATACACATTTTAGTTATCCTAAGGATAATAAATTTTTGAAGAATGCCATAAATCTAAAATTACCGCATTTTAGTTCTCTTAATAGGTGGATTCCAATTAAATATTTAAATGTAAGAAAAGAAGCTGTGTTAGTTTTCGATGAAATAGGAAGGATCTTAGTTATAATAGTGCACTGGATGAAATTATTGGTTTTTCTGATGATAGTTTTAAAAGAACAAAAGACGTCGCAAAATACGTATGCCTAATTTTGCTAAGAGGCTTAGTTAATAATTGGAAATATATTCTTAGTTTTAACACTACAGAAAAGGAGATAGGTATTGAGGTTCTTTATAATATGTTAAATCACAATTTAGATGTAGCTTTCAATAAATGTTAGGTGTTTCAGTAGGAAGACCTTCTTTTTTGAGTGAAAAAAAAATATTTTGCGCTTTTCGATCGAGTGCAAATGCATTAAAGATTAAATCTCTTCGTAACATACTTCTTAAATAAATAAATTTGTTGCTAGGAAATCTTGCGCTGAATCTACTGCAGAATTTGTATTCAAAATTAAAAAATTATTTCACTGTTTAAATAGTAAAAAATTATACGATAGGAACCCATTTCGTTCGGCATTGCAGCAAAACAACTATATTTTCAAAAATCTGTTACAAATGCAAAATTATTTTCAAAAAATAAGGCCGATCACATCTAAAAAAATTTATTGCAATGACGGTATGGTTCAGACCTTAACAGGGATTACGGAATTAAGTTCCGACATCCTTTCATTTTATAACACAGGTGAGTGTTCATATTTATTACTATCGCGTTTAAACGATTTAAATCAGGATGTCTTAGAAAATTTATTCTCTTTAATTAGGTATAGAAATGGTTGTAACAATAATCCTTCGGTACAGGAATTTAGTAATATATTAGCAAAATTAATGTCCGTTAAATTAATTAATTATAATTTTGAACACACTAACTGCAAAGAAGATGATGCAGAGTTTCTTGTGGTAGGTATGATGCAGGTAAATTTGTGGCTATATTATTTTTTAATTAATGAAAAAAATTTGTTGTGATCAATGTACTAATTCATTTTTAAAAATATCTGATGATATTTTATTACTCGATTCGGAGCAATTTATTTATCAAAAAAATTACAAAAATTATTCAGAAATCCTTAACTTAAAAGCTCCAACTGAAAATTTTTTCGAAATAACTCATTTTCATATTCGCGTATTTGATCACTATTTTTCGCAAAATTATCACGAAAGAAACTTGAAAAAAATATTTTATCATGTTGTTTAGAAGCTACAAAAAAATCTCCAAAATATTCTACATGGTTCAGTGAAAATGAGAATTGCTATACGAATAAAAAAAACATTTTAGAAATGTTAATAAATCTTTTATTAAATAAGGAAGCAAAGTGGTTAAAAGAAAAATAAATCTGATAGTTCTGTTAAAAAAAAACTTAAAGTTATTAATTCTTAACTTAATAACTTATCTTAGCCCCAAAAATTTTTCCTCACTATGTAGTTTTCTGTTTTAACAAATAATTTTTTCATATGTACAAATAATTTTTTCATAATATATACAAATGGGATTGAAATAAGCTGTCATAATTAGACGATATTACATTTCAACATTTTTTCCTCCTTCTTAATTTAAGGGAATGGAACTTAGCTTTTTTGAATGGACGTACAAAGCAAGCAAGTAATTTTCAAACAATTATAGAAGGGCGATACCATTTTAGAATTTTCACATAATAAAATATAAATTCGTAAATATAACATAACTAAACTTAGCTAACTTTTTTCTTTTTATAAACTATTATATTAAATTCATAAGCTTTTGAAATAAATTATATGTATTAATTTCATAATTTATTTCTGTATTTTTTTTTAAATTTATTTAAAAAATCCTACATAGGCTCAATCGGGTTAAGCACAGGCAATAAATTTATGGAATAATCCGAAGAAATAATATTAAAGAAAGGTAGAGCGTTGGTCACCATATCGTCTAGTAAAAGAAGAAGAATTGAATAAAATCACTGTGAAAAAGTGTCTATATAGAAAAATTCAAGAAAAGAAAGAAAAAAAAATAAAAGAAAGCGTGGTCCAGATATTTTGATCTTGTCCAAATTTTATTAAAGTGGTATAGATGGAAAATGATGTAAAATCGTTAAAAATTAAAATTCAGTGAAAGTTAAAATTAGTCTAATTTATTAAATTACTACAATAAAAAAAATTAATTTTCAATAAATTAATTAATTTTTTAAAAAATGATCAGTTATCACATTTATTTACATTTTATTATTCATATAGTTATGTATTTAATAAAACTATCTTCTTTGATGGTTTACTAAAAACTGATTTTATTTTTTGTATTCAAAACTTAATTTACTTAAACTAGTATAATTTACAGAACTGTACTTTTTACATAAAGTGCTTAGTAAGCATTCTGTGATATCTATAAAAATACTTAAGCATTAAACACTGTGATATAGTGTGAACAATAATTTAATTCTTGTATAGAAATGCTAAGTTAGCAAAAGTAAGTTATTTTAAAAGATTAGAGTTAAGCTAATTTCGTGAGAAAGGAAATTAGCTTGTATAATTTAAATGGAAAGAAAGAATTTATAATTTATAGTGTAGGAGGTTAAAGTTATATTCCGTATATGACTCCTCCACACCTAGATTTTTCCGTCCCGGAAAAATTATTAAGTGTTTCGTTCGTTAGGTGTATCGCAAATATTTTGTTCTTAAAATCTATGTATGTAATAGTTTTTCTATTTTCTATATTTTCTAAATTTACATTTTCCAGAGTTAAATTATTTATTATTTTATTTATTTTTAAGTTCAACATAGGTAATATAATTTTGTTTTGATACGTATTAATTTTATTTACAAATTTTAAATTATTAATTATTACATTACAATTTATAAACTTTATTAAGTTATGTTTTTCAATTATTATGTCTTCTTTTTGACAATTTTGTGATAACTCGTATTGTTCAATATTTTTTGTAATTAATAATCCCGAATCTATTTCTTTAATAGATGGTTTATTGTTAATCTTAAAATTGCATGTATTATTTTTATTAAATAAATTGGAGATACACTAATTTTTATGTGTTTTTAATTCTTTTTTATTTACAATTTGTTTTTCAAATGGGAATATTACTTTTTTTTCAGATACAATTATTTTTTCGTTACTTATATCTAATTCTTGTTGTATTTGATTGGGAAATGGAATCACAATAGCATCAAAATACTTTTCATCAGTTAATTTTGGAATTAATATTGCCAAAATTATTTTTCTGTCTTTATAATTACACTGCTTTTAATAAATGGAAGAATTTCTATTGTTATATTGAAATCTTGGATTTCGTTAGGAGAAAGAATGTCATGTGCTAGGACATTCAATTTGCTAAGAAGTCTTATGTCTTTAATTTTGTCAATTTCTCTGTTAATATGTACAATGTACAATGCAAGTACTAAAGAGTTTGGTACTATGTTCTTTAGCAATGTTCTTTAGCAAGTACTAAAGAGTTAGGATTTGAATGTTGCAAGTTTAGCGAATCGATATTCGTTTCTGTTGTATTAATTAGGTTTTCGTATTCTTTTAAATCTACAATATGTAGTATTTTGGAATAATTTTGTACCATTTGCCTCTCGTTTATTTTTACTATTGTGTAGCCGTTATCTCCGAGTAGCGGTGTGATTTCCATTTCCTGTGCACGGTTTACGTTTAGGTTCAGCAGCATAATTAATTTAATTATGGCTAAGATTTTGAACTTCATTCCTAAAAAGATTAAATGTTTGGTAATTATATTTGCGTTTTAACTGTGATTTGTAAAATTTAGTGTTTCTTTTTGTACTTTTATCAATTATGTAGTCGTTGGTTTTTCTGTAATTTGTTAGTTTTTTATATTTTGGAGAGCATTTTGCTATATTTCTATTTTTGACGATATTTTCACTTAAATTAGGAGTGTGATGCCTATCTTTATTAATTTTTTATTGTGGGTTAATTTTTGGATTAAGATTTTGTTTTTTAGTTTTTCTATATCAGTTCTGTCTAAATTTTTGTTAAAAAGTCTACAGGTTTTAATTTCGTTGTTGAGTGTATAGAATTGTTGTAGTAATTTATTATTTTGAAAAGGTTGTTATCTAAAGTATCGTTAGTACGTTCGACATTCATGATTCTCAAGTGTTCGTTCAGAGTCCCATGTAATCTTTCTATGTCACTGTTACCAGTTTTTAATGCAGCAGTTGTTTGGTGGAATTTGATAACGTTTTCTTTCAAAAACTCTTCAACAGCATTGTGGATAATGCATCTGTCTCCGTCTGATACTAACTTTTTCATTTTACCTAAATATCTTACTCTCTCTTTAATGCCTTCTAAAACGCTAATCCAATTTCTATCGTTTAATTTATGCAATGTAGCATATTTAGAGAACTTATCAATTGTCGTTAAGTACATTTGATTTCTTTCTGGAAACCAAATATCCATATGTACTATGTCATTGAATTGGTCCGGTGTATGACTTAATTTGTAGGCAATTTTTGCAGGATGTCTATCATGTTTAGCAAGTCCACAAGTTTCACAATTATTTATAAATTTAATTATTTCTTTACGAAGGTTTGGGTAAAAATATTTTTGTGTCAGTTCTAAAAAGACTTCGTTAATACCTCTATGGTTGTTTTTTAGGTGTTCGTCTTTGATAATTGTAATTAATTCATTTTTGTCTAAGACGTTAATAAGGTTTCGCGATGATTTCAGAATTTTCAAGTTGACCCAGTGCAAAGTCAGATGCATCCGTTTTTGACCCAGTGCAAAGTCAGATGCATCCGTGGTTAAAAGGAAATTCTTACTAAAGTCGGGATATTTTAAAATAGGGTCTGATGTAATCAACCGTTTTAATGTTTCAAAACCTTTTAAATATTCTTTATCTTTTATATTAATTTTTGCTCCCTTTTTTAGGTATTTTGTTAAAGGATATGCTACTTTAGCATAGTCACGTATAAATTTTCTATAATAGCCTGTGGTGCCAAGAAAACTCTTTATTTCTTTTTGCGTCTTAGGCAGTGAAATTTTTAAAATTGACTCTATTTTTTTGGGATTTGGTTTAACACCTTCTTTTGTTACAATGTGTCCCAAAAATTCGGTTTCCCGATTTAAAAACGAACATTTGTCTAACTGTATTTTTAGATTTTCTTTCGATAAGGTTTGAAATAGTTTTTGCAAAGAGTCCAAATGTTCTTGCAAAGACGAAGAGAAAATTAGGATATCATTCATATAAACTATACAAATTTTGTTTATGTATTTTTCCAAGACTTGATTCATTAGTCTTTGGAATGTGGAGGGTGCATTCTTTAACCCGAATGGCATCCTCATAAACTCATAATGTCCCGTAGATGTTGAAAATGCGGTTTTCTTTCTGTCTTTCGGGTCCACTTCTATCTGGTGGAACCCTTTGGCAAGGTCTAAAGTAGTAAAATAATTTGCTTTTCCTAATTTATCAAAAATGTCTTCCAAATTAGGTATTGGGAATTTGTCATCGACGGTTATGTTGTTTAATTTTCTATAGTCGATAACAATTCTCCATTTTCGTTTTCCACTGTTGTCAAGTTTTTTGGGGACAACCCATATTGGGGAATTGTATGGGGAATTTGAGTGTTGAATGATGTTATCTTTCAACATTTCATTTATTTGTCTGTTGACCTCTTCTTTATGAATTTCTGCGTATCTGTACAGTTTGGTATATATAGGTATTTCGTTTTGGGTATTTATTGAGTGTTTAATTTTATTAGTAAATGAAAGGTTATCATTTTCTTTATAGAAAACATTTTTATTATTTAGTATAATTTTTCTTAATGAAATTTGCTCTTCTTTATTTAAATGTGAAATATTTATGTGATCAAGAACGTTGAAGTTATTAATTTCGTTAGAAAATAATTCAATAGGATTACCTTGAAAACTTTTGGCAAAATAATTTTCCTCATTTTCTGTTAAAAAGAAGGGAATAATCGCGTTATTAGTTTTAATAGTTCGATTTTTATAATCGATAATTGCATTTAGAGGATTTAAAATATTATTGCCGATTAAACCGTCAAATATACTGTAAATCTATTTCAAGAAATTCGACTAAAAGGTTTTCTTTAAAAATTTCAAAAAGTGGAAACTTATATTTGATATTGGTTTGTACTTTATGTTTTAAAGTTTTGAGTTCTTGAACATTAGAATTAATTTTATATTTGGGATGACATAAGTTTGGATTTAATATGCTGAATTCGGCTCCTGTATCAATAATAAGTCTCAATACTTTTGAAGGAGTATTGATGACGATATAGGGCATTTGTTTCAGTCATGGGATAGGCCAACTGTGGTTAGATGCGATATCCATTGCATCCGAATTATTTGTATTCCTAGATATCTTAGACTGATTTGTTCTGTTATCATTATAAGAATTTTTGTTATTTGGAGTATTATATTTATTAAAATAAGTAGGGTTTTGATAATTGTTTTTGTTAAAATTTGAACTTGTTTGGCCTGAGTATGCTTGATGTGTATTACTTTTATTAGAGGTATTTGGGTTTTTATAATTTATTTTCTTTGTATTTAAGTATGCTTGATTTGAATTTGAATAGTTTGGTTTTGAAATGAAATTTTTTTTATTATAATATTTTTTGTTGAAATTATTATTATAATTTAAATTTGGTTCGGGGTTCTCTGCGCGAATGTTTTGATAATTACATTCTTTTATTATTCCGTATGCCTCGTCTAAGGTCTTAGGTTTCCTACAGTATGTAATACTAAGTGCGGGTTCAGGTAAATTAGTTTCAAATGTTTTTAAAGCTAATCTTTTATTGCTTTCAACATTTTCACTATTTAAATTTTTATTTAGGAGATAATAGTTATTTAATCTGCAGAGGTAATTATTAATTTCTTCATAAAATTTTTCAATATTTTTTGTGACACGACATAATCTCATTTCGTCTAAAAGTGTGTCAGCTGATAACTTTTCTCCATGGTTTGTTATCAAAATTTGTTTTATTTGGTCCCAAGTATTAGGATTTCCATCTTTTCTTAATGAAATCCTAGCTTCGTCAACATGTCTTTAATGTACCCTATTATTAGCGCTGTATTTGTAGCGTCAAAAGTATTGAGTGATGGCATAAGTATATCTACTCGTTCAATAAACTCGGTCAAGTCGTTTGTATTTTTTCCCGTGAAGGGTGAAATTTTGCTAACAACCTCGAGCATAATTTAAAATTTTTCCATTTCCATTTTGTTTTTTTGTTTTTTTTTTTTTTTATTTAAATTTATAGACTATTTATTCAAAAATTTTTTTGTTAAATTATAGATTTAAAAGCGGGAAAAGAAAAATTTCCGTTAAGTTTTGTTCTATTTACTAATAAATTTTGACTTAAAATTATTAATAGTTTTAAAAAATTTTGTTGTTACATTAAATTAATTTATAATTGTTATATTTTTTTTTGTGTTTTTCTTTCGTTTATGTCTTCTTAAATTGCACTTTTATGTAATAAAAAGTGAATGAAGAAGAATATTTTAAATTAAAATTTATGTTTAAATTTGTAATTTATTGTAAAAAAAATTATTATTTTTTTATTTTTTTTTTATTATTTAATAATATTCTAATTTATTTTAAATTTTTACAATAATTTTTTTTTTGTGTTATTTGTTATTATTAAAGATTAAATATTAACATAGCTTTAAGTAAGGAGGTTTTGCTAACCAGATATTGATATTGTTGCCATTGATGCACTATGCTGATTTGTTGATTTGGTGTACTATGATGATTTGTTGATTTGATTTGATGTACTATGATGATTTGTTGATTTGATGTACAATGATGATTTTATGATTTGATGTTGTATGATGATTTGTTGATTTGATGTACTATGATGATTTGTTGATTATAATTATTTAGTTTTTAATAAGTTTTACTTGTTGAATAATTATAAGTTATTAATTTTATAATTAATTTATTATTGCAGAGACACTATTTGTTTTTATAGACTTAATTTAATTGTTTTATTATTGTTTTTTTTTTTTTTTATTTATAATTTACATCACTCCTTTTATGATTTTAATTTTTTAATTTAGAGTCTTAGTTTAAATTAAATTTATAATTCTTCTTATAATCTTAATTTTTTTTATTTAATTTAATTTATAGTCTTAGTTTAAATTAAATTTATAATTCTTTTTATAATCTTAATTTTTTTAATTTAGACTTAGTTTAAATTAAATTTATAATTCTTTTTGTAATTTAAATTTTTTTTTTTTAAATTAAATTTATAGTCTTAGTTTAAATTAAATTTATAATTCTTTTTATAATTTTAATTTTTTTTTAATTTAGACTTAGTTTAAATTAAACTTATAATTCTTTTTATAATTTTAATTTTTTTTTTTTTTTAAATTAAATTTATAGTCTTAGTTTAAATTAAATTTATAATTCTTTTTATAATCTTAATTTTTTTTATTTAGACTTATGTTAAATTAAACTTATAATTCTTTTTATAATTTTAATTTTTTTTAATACCGACTGCGCCAATTATGTATTTAATAAAACTATCTTCTTTGATGGTTTACTAAAAACTGATTTTATTTTTTGTATTCAAAACTTAATTTACTTAAACTATTATAATTTACAGAACTGTACTTTTTACATAAAGTGCTTAGTAAGCATTCTGTGATATCTATAAAAATACTTAAGCATTAAACACTTATAGTGTGAGCAATAATTTAATTCTTGTATAGAAATGCTAAGTTAGCAAAAGTAAGTTATTTTAAAAGATTAGAGTTAAGCTAATTTCGTGAGAAAGGAAATTAGCTTGTATAATTTAAATGGAAAGAAAAAATTTATAATTTATAGTGTAGAAGGTTAAAGTTATATTCCGTATATGACTATATCATTGACATAATACATTTCACATCAATTGACATAATACATTTCATACTACATAAACAACAATATTAAAAAAAAAATAAATAAATAAAACAGGTTCTAAAATTAATAAAAGAAATTCGTTCCAAAAATTTGATTGTAATAAATATAAATATAATGAAATGTAAAAAAAAAAAACAAAAACAAATTAGAATTGAAATAAGAAATTAGTTACATTGTTGTAATTTTAATTTTCTTGTCATTTTGGTATTCTTATTATTTATGTAAATTCGATTATAACAATAATAAAATACATAAAATATAAAAACAAAGCAAAAAAGAACCGATTAAAGCAGGTTCTAAAATTAATAAAAGAGATTCGTTCCAAAAATTTGATTGTAATAAATATAAATATAATGATGTGTAAAAAAACAAAACCCAATTACAATTGAAATAAGAAATTAGGTACAATGTTGTAATTTTAATTTTCTTTTCATTTGAGTATTCTTATTATTCACGTAAATACGATTATAACAATAATAAAATACATAAAATATAAAAACAAAGCAAAAAAGAACCGATTTTAAAATTAAAAGAAAAATTGTTTCTTGTCATTTTAATTTATACATATAAAAAAAAGAAATTTGACAAGAAACACATGATATGACATGAAACTCTATACCAAGCAAAAATCTGATAACAATACGAAACGAAATCACAGATACTATTTTAATTGTATCTGTGATTAGCTTATGGCAAATTAACAATCGAAATTGGCGACGATTCTTATGAAAATCATTCAGTTTAGGTGGAAATGTTGCAAGAAGAGCTTATGATAGATTAACAATCGAAATTGGCGACAATTCTTATGAAAATACAGAAATTTATTCCGTAGATGACAACTACTTAAAACCTGATATGATCATAGGCATGAAATTATTGAAACAAGCAACAATCAATATAAGTAAGGGAAATATTTACATTAAGAAAAATATGTCTGTGTACATAAATCTCAAAGTGAAGACCATAAAAACAACGAAGCAGACTGTTTTTTAGCGAAAATTTAAATCGACGAAAAACTGGAGCAATTTAAAGATCTTATTGGTTTAACGAAGTTGGAAAAAAATTATAAAGGATAGATATCCATTGCCCAATATTGAAGAAGAAATAGATAAGCTACAATCAACCAAATTCTTCACTACTCAGAATTTGGAAAACGGGTTCTTTCACGTTACCGTAGAGGAAGAAAGTAAGAAGTGCACATCTTTAGTAACGCATTGCGGTCAGTTCGAGTTTACTACGGTATCATTTGGACTGTGTAATTCGCCAAGCATTTTTCAGAAGTACATAAACTTCATTTTAAAAGATCTAATAGTCCGAGGTTATATCGTAGTCTACATCGATGACATAATAATCCACCATCGAAGAGGGAAATTCTCGACTACAAACAGTTTTGAAAGTAGCTGCAGAAAACGGATTGAAAATAAAATGGAGAAAATGCCAATTTTTGCAAGATGATATCCAATATTTGGGTTATCGTATTCACAATTGTGAAATAGAACCATCGCCTTTTAAAACAAAAGCCGTTCGAAACTTTCCGGCTCCAACTACAATAAAACAGCTTCAAAGTTTTCTAGGATTAGCGAACAATTTCAGAAAATTTATCCCTAACTTTGCAATAAGAGCTTTGAGCGAACTTATGAAAAAAAATATACATTTTAGAATTGATCAGGTAGAAATATCAGCAATTAACTACTTGAAGGAAGCATTATCAAAGGAGCCAGTTTTAATAATATTTTCTTACGGAGCAGTAACAGAACTACATAAGGACTCATTCGTGGATGGATATGGGGCGGTCTTCTTGCACAAAGATCACGAAGATGACAGTTTACATCCTGTCTACTTCTACAACAGAAAAACTAATGATGCGGAGCGAAAACATAGCTCATACGAATCATAGCAATACGAAGAAGTATTGGCAATTGTAGAGGCTTTAAAGAAATTTCGTGTTTATCTATTAGGACAAAAAATTTAGTTGGTAACAGACTGTAAAGCATTTGAGGGGACTATGAAAAAACGAGATCTAACTACAAGGGTTGCCAGATGGGCACTTTTATTAGAAGAGTTCGATTACACAATTGAACATAGAGCAGGTACGAAGATGAGACATGTTGATGCATTAAGCTGAAACTCAACTATTATGTGTGTTCATCAGAATAACGAATTTTTGAAAAGGCTTTTAGAAGCTCAACGTAGAGATGAAAACCTTCTTCCAATCATTGCAATTTTTAAGGAAAAACAATATAAAGATTATATGATGCAAAACGAAGATTTTTTTAAAAATTTAAGTAACAATCTTTTATTTGTAGTCCCCGAAGGCATGAAAAATCAAATCATTAGAGAGATCCATGAGAAAGGCCATTTTCATGATAAAAAAATTAAAGATATTATAGAAAAGGATTTCTATATTTCAGATTTAACACGAAGAATCACTAAAACTATTGCAAATTGTATCAGATGTATACTATCAGAAAGAAAAACCAGTAGAATGGAAGGTCTATGACAACCAATTCCGAAGGGGGAACGACCACTTGACACGTTCCACATTGACCACCTTGGACCGATGAAAACCACCAAGAAACATCAGAAATACATATTTTCAATATTTGATGCATTTTCGAAATTTCCGTGGTTATTGCTAACAAAAACGCTAAGCTGTGACAAAGCAATACAGAAGTTTGAAGTACTGGCAGAAACCTTTGGCTATCCCGAAAAGATAGTGGTACACAAAGCTGGAGCTTTCACCGGATTATTGTTCAGTTTAAAGATTATTGTAAAGAAAGGGAAGCTACACTTCATTACGACTGGAGTACCCCGTGAATATGGTCAAATTGAAAGGGCCAACTCAATTGTTATTAGAACATTAACAAAAAAATCATTAGAAGACTCCGAAAAGTGGTACACCTTCGTGAAGCCAGTACAACAGATGATCAATTCAACATACCAATGTGTAATAAAAACAACTGCCTTCAAACTACTGACAGGCTGTAATATGAAAACCCAGAAAAACTTAATAATTATGAAAATAATTGAACAAGAATATATTAAAGAATTCGAAGACAAAAGAGAGCAAAGCGAAGTGAAGATACAAGAAGAAAACAAATCACAATTTAATAAAAAACGAATAGCAGCTACCTATATATAAGATAACACAGGATAGGATAAGAAGCTATAAGATAGGAGATCTGGTTGCAATACAAAAAGTACAATTTGGAACAGGAACGAAAATTAAATTCTTGGGCCCATATCGCGTTATTGTTATAAATGGTTTTAATAGATATGAAGTTAAAAAAGAAGCACAACACGAAGAACCTATTATCACCGATACAGGCAGTGATAAAATGAAACCTTGGCCTCGTTTAGAGCAGGAGGTAGAATTATATTCAAGCGATGAAGACAATGGTCCTGCAACTTACAATGAAGAAATGCACCAAAATCAAAATTAATCATTATTTATAAATCTTCATATCTTCAGCCTATGATGAAGCCTGCAAGATGGCCGAATTGAAATTAGCTGTCATAATTAGACGATATTACATTTCAAAATTTTTTCCTCCTTCTTAATTTAAACCTGGAGGTACAAAGTACAAAGTACGTACAAAGCAAGCAAGTAATTTTCAAACAATTAGAAGGGCGATGCCATTTTAGAATTTTCATATAATAAAATATAAATTCGTAAATATAACATAACTGAACTTAGCTCACTTTTTTCTTTTTATATACTATTATATTAAATTCATAAACTTTTGAAATAAATTATATGTATTAATTTCATAATGTTAATTTCATAATGTGTTTATTTAAAAAATCCTACATCCATACCTCTACCAAATTGTTTAATAATTTTTTTTTATTTTTCCCATGATCAATTCACGAGCAACGGCATTTTAGCTATCAAAATTTTGTAAATATGTAAATATATGTACATACATAATATAGTTTATTTTTATTTTTCCAGTAATTTATTTTATTTGTTTATATATATATGTTTAATTGTTTAGTGAATGAATTATTTTTTGTTAAAAAATTGTTTTGTTATTTATTTTATTGTTTTGATATAATTTTATAATTATATTTTTGTTTTGATTTTGAATTTAATAATATATGAATTTTTATTATTTTTTTAATTTTAAATAATAAAAATTGGGTTTTTACGCCAATTGGAAAATTGTCATTATATTACACTATATTACACTATATATGTCATATTATTACACTATATACTATATTTTTTAAATTTTCCAGTTGGCTAAAATCCCTTTATCCGTTTTCCCTGCTAAAATAGATCTTATTCTTTTCTTTCTAATCAAAAAAAAATATTCTTTTAAATTAACATTTTTGACTTTCAGTACATTCTTCATCTTGCTTTAAAACTCTCCAACAGGTAAATTGCATTTTCGTATTTTTAAAAAGCAAAACTTATTAACTAAAAAAATAAAAGCTTTTAGCCCGACTTGTAAGTACCATAATGCTTGTAAGAGTTACGAACACTAGCAATTTAAAATAAAAAATAATGCAATTACGAAAATCATATATGAATTGTATTTATTTAAAAATTGTTAACGTAAGAAAAAAGCACTAACGGTTTTTATTATAAAAATTATTATAAGAGCAACTAATTATTAATATAATTCACCCATTAATACATTCAATTATGATATTATACCATTTATATACTAATCAAATTATAGTTTCTATTCTTTATGTTAAATAAAATTCTTTATTTACATTTTAATCATTCATATTATTTTCTTATGTAATATAAATACATTTAAGTGTACATTTACTAGTGTAAAAAAAGAGTTTTTCTCATTTTACAAATGCTTATAATTTATAAGTGGAAATATTTTGACTATTGAGCAAATTTGGGTACAATACGATGTATATTGAGTAATTTTGGGTACAATACGTTTTTAAGAAATTGACTAAAAAGTTTTGTTCTAGATAAATACTCTATGTATATAGTTTCTTTATGATAATATTCATTTGGTCTACTCTGTCAAACTTGGCTTAATAACCATCAAAAAATTAATGGTGAAAATTATAATATACATAGAAAAGATCGTTCTCATACCAGTGGTAGTGGTTGCTATTTTCGTTAAAAAAGGTCTTCAACATACTATTTTTCCTTTGCTACAAACTAAGCTTATAGAAAACTTAGGCATAGAAATCAATCTAAAAAATAGTAACACTTTTAAATTGTTCTCTGTATATTTCTCAGGTACCAAGAATTACATTATGAGTTTAAATTTAAAAAGCACAGACAGTAATTTTATTAAAAACTTATTCAAAAAAGAATTATTGCAAATATCAAGGATAACTGGTACTTTACTACTATGCAGTGATCTAATGCTCGTGCAAATTCATATGGAAATATTGCACATGAACTATCACTGTCTGCTAGGTTTACAATACTTTTTCCACACGAATCAACTTACTACCCTACCAATTGTAGGTCAAAGTAGAAACGTTAGACTTCTTCTTAATAAATTCTTCTGAACTGTCCTCGCAACCCGTCACAATCAATAATCTTTCTTCATACCACTTTCCATTGAAAATTACCAACCATGAAAGTGCCTTCCAACATGATCGCAACTATTTAGGTTTTCAAAATGCTAAATGGTGCTTGTATCAGAAATATCTAAAAGAAGGAACAGAAAAACAATGTTATTAGTGATTCTATTGACTATTCCTATCAAATAGACAATATGATATCACATCTAACTACTAGCATAAATGATGCAATAGAAAGAGCCAAAAAAAGCAAAAACTTAATATCCATAGTACAGAATTACCAGCTCAAATAACATCTCTCTCTCATCAGTACAAGAAATATAATAAGAGGAAATTGGTTAAGGTATAGAAGATTGATTCAAAAAGCACAACTGTCTCTCATAAATCATAAAATTAAAACAAAAATTACTAACTTCCGCCCCATTTCTAACAGGAAATGGGCAGACTCACTGATCCCTCTAAAAAAGAGTTTCGAAACCCTTCTGGAAGTTAACGAAAATAATTAAAAGTTCAAAAAAACACATTCCCGTCCTCAAAACGAATCAGGCGACATTTATAACAAACAAAGAAAAGGTCAATGATTTAGCAACACACTTCTTTATGAAACATAAAGTTAATTAAAAGCTAAGTGATACGAACACGATAACACAAGTAGAAAACTCCATTTTAGAAATTAATAGAACTCCTACAAACTGAAATCTGCAGCCCATTAAAAATGAAGATACCGATAGCGTAATCCATTCAATAAAGCTCCAAGGTCTGACGGTATCTTTAATTTATGTATCAAAAACCTACATAATAGAAAAATTCTAAATGCATGCTTTAAAATAGGCTATTTTCCTGCCGTATGGAAAAGGCAAAAACAATTGCATTCCTAAGGCACAAAAGCCTAACGATGACGTGCACAACTATCATCTCATTTGTCTTTTAAGTAACTTTTCAAAAATTTTTTAAAAAATAATCAAAAACGAGGAAGAGTGCAGTAGAGTAGACTGTGTCAACTCTGGGATACCCGTATGAACGTAATATATCCTGTTTCTATAAAACTTGATCATCTTTTAAAAACATTCAGATGTTTTGTACCGAACTACAGAGATATATATGTAAATTGTGGAGTTGTATGTTAGCTACCCGAATCTATTGCGCCTAGCTTCATTAAGTTCCAAGAAATGCAAAAAGCCTGAATCGGCTGCTTTAGACCAATCAAATTTTACAAAAGTTTTTGGCATGCAACTCGACACTTTTTCACTAAATTTCAGATAGCTAGCTTCAATAGACACTGAGTTATTTTCATTTAAAAATAGAAGTTGTATGGCAACTATCCGAACCTGTGATATCATCACAACCAAATTTTACAGAAGTTGTTGCCATAAAACTCGATCATCATTTGCAAAATTTCAGATACCTAGATTGAATAGATACTGAGTTATTTCTATATAAAGATAGAAGTTGTATGGCAGCTACTCGAACCCGTCGACCGAAAATGTTGGATTTAAATAGCAAAACTAACAATTTTGCAAAAGTGACGTAAAAAAAATTTCAGCCTCCTAGCTCCTCTATTTTTTGAGTTATCGTGCGGACGGACACTGAGTTATTTTCATTTAAAAAAAGAAGTTGTATGGCAGCTATCCGAACCCGTCGCACCACCACAACCAAATTTTGCAGAAGTTGTTGCCATAAAACTTGATCATCATTTGCAAGATTTCAGACGCCTAGCTTCATTAGGTTCCAAGAGGTGGAAGAAGCCTGAACCGGCTGCTCTAGACCAACCAAATTTTACAAAAGTTGTTGGCATGTAACTCGGCTTCTCTTTACTAAATTTCAGATTCCTAGCTTCAATAAACACCGAGTTATTCTCATTTAAATGGAGAAGTTGTATGGCAGCTACCCGAACCCGCCGCACCACCACAACCAAATTTTACAAAAGTTGTTGCCATAAAACTTGATCATCATTTGCAAAATTTCAGAAACGTAGCTTGAATAGATACTGAGTTATTTCTATATAAAGATAGAAGTTGTATGGCAGCTACTCGAACCCGCCGACCGAAAATGTTAGATTTAAATAGCAAAACTAACAATTTTGCAAAAGTGACGTAAAAAAAATTTCAGCCCCCTAGCTGCTTTATTTTTTGAGTTATCGTGCGAACGGACGGACGGACGTACATGGCTTAATCGACTCAGAATTCGATTCTGAGCCGATCCATACCTTTGACACTACATCTAGCTCGACTCCTTTAAGGTGTCACAAATGTAATGGCAAATTTATTATACCCTTGAACATAGTTCATACGGGTATAAAAATTGCATCATTTTGTAGAAGAAAAAGATGTGCTTCCAAACGTTCAATTCGGCGTTTGTGCTTTAGTACGTGTGAAAAATTAAGTCGAAAGCAAATTAGAAGAACGTAATTCTGCCGGATTAGTATCTTTAGATATGAACTCCGCATTTGACACAGTTTGTCATAATGGTCTTTTACACAAGCTAAAAAAGCTAAATTATCCTGTGGTTCTTATTAAAATTATACAAATCTTTTTAAACCACAGAAGTTTCAAAGTTTCTGTAAATGGCACATACTCAAATTGCTACAAAATTGAAACTGGTGTCCCCCAGGGCTCAGTTTTTAGACCAATTCTTTACAACAGATATACATCAGATATCCCACCTCTGCCAAACACACTTGCTTCGATTTTCGCTGACGACAGTGGACGCGCATTCACAGAGCAGATTAATTATAAAAAATTTACAAAATTCTCTAGACGTTCTTGACAATTGCTTTACTAAGTGGAAAATACAAATAAACATTTCGAAAACTATAGGCTATATATTTTGCAGCAGGAAAAGAAAATCTTGCTTTTCACCTAAAACGTCACTAAAAATTAAATATATCGAAATTAAATGGACCGATTCCATAAAATAACTAGGTGTAATTTTTGATAAAAAAATTTCATTCAACCGACACATTTCTGGCACGATAGATAAATTAAATAAATATACACGAATATTATATCCGTTCATTTGCAGAAATTCCAAATTGTCGTTTGAAAATAAATTAATAATTATGAAGACCATATTTCAGCAAGTTATCTGCTTTGCAGCACCGGTTTGGAAAGATAGCGCTGCAAAAAAAAACTTCAAATAGCCCAAAACAAACTATTAAAGATGTTAAATCTTCCTTTTTACTATTTGACACGAATACTTTACAATAAGGCCAACATTAAAAATATTACAGTTCAAATAATTAATATTAACAGGAAGTTCAATTCAAAAAACAGATTCAAAAAATGCCTTAATTCAAAGTCTCAACTCAATTTTTAACTTAATAAATAATTAGTGTAAGTTAGGATAATTAATAGTTTTAAGATAGTCTAGGATAGTTATAAGTTTTATCTATAAATGTCATATAGAATTTATGTTTTTCCTAAAAGAAAAAGATATTAAAAATATATAAAAAAATATTCAAAACAATTTAAAAAAAAAAACAATAATATAAAAATAATGTTTAAAAAACAGGTTTTTTTGAACTAAAAAGTAGAAAATAAATTTTTAATTGCGAATTTTTCTGTAATTTTCTAAATTTTATTGTTGCGATAAAAGTTTCTTTAAAAAAAACGAGGAAGAATACAGTTACCTTTGTCAACTCTTAGATACCCGTACGAACCGTTAGTATGTTCACAGCCACTCTGCCTACAATATTATTTTTCTAATATTTTATTATTTTAAAATAATTTGGGTGAATTTTATAATTTCTAGAACTTATGGGTTGTACATATATTCAAACTATATGTTTATATGTACATTCTTCTAAAGCAGATTCTAACCTTCCACATAACGATTATCAATCCAAAACTTTTTCAAATATTCTATAGTAACATTTAATACTAAGCGGTAAATGTATATTAAATTTACTTAGTACAAAATAATAAATATAATTTTAAATATTATATTATATTATATTATATTTAAATATTCCATTGACAGAATAATTTCTTATAAGTACAATAAAATACATATAAGTATGTAAATACGGCGCTATATTATATACATATATACTCTTATCATTCATAAAACGAGTTTATCGAAAGCGAGTTTATCGAAAACGAGTTTATCGAAAGCGAGTTTATCGAAAACGAGTTTATCGAATGATCAATTGATTGAATGACGAGTTTATCGAAAAATATTATTTTTAAGGAACTTACGAATTGTGGATTTTATCTCAAAATAGCATGTTTCTTTTTAAAAAATTAAAACCTTTTAAATATTTTATTTACATACAGAAATTTTAAATGTTTTATTTATATATGTATATAATATTTATATTATAATTTTAAAATTTAATATGAAAGATTGTGAGCAATCGATCGTAAATTATCATTTATATCAATATTTTCATTCCAACGATTGACAACCCGCAACAATCTTGCTTCAAGACCACGATATTTTTCCTTCTTTTGTGGAGGTTGCTGTCCACTTAGATATTGTTCTATTTTTAGTTCATTTAAGCTTTGTTCTTTTTTTAACAGTTCGATGAATTTCCAAATTCCTGGATGAAAAGCGTTCAGCAATGTCTGAAATCCATTGTGCCATCCTTCGAGATTGTTGTTCGTCTTGGGCAAATTCTGCAATACCGCTTCATAGCAATTCCATAATTGGTGATTAAATTTCGGTGGGCGGCGTCCTATGAGACGATTAGGTCGTCCAATCCATGTGTCCTCAAAATAATCAACCACAGGTAGCATATCGTCAGTAAATATATTACTTTCACATAAAACTTCAAATGTGTTTATAATAACATTTGTTAGAACAAATGCCATTGCAGCAAGCATTCGAAATTTTAATGCGTATTCTGGATCATTTTCATACTGCTGTTTTAGTCCAGATGATTGTATTTTACGCCAAATACATTGATTAAAATGAAAAAACAACCACAATGCCTGGATAGTGGAAATTCTCGTTGAAATGCGTTGATCATTGCGACTTCAAAATCTGTCATTATAGTTTGAGGATTGCAATGACCAGTTAATTCTTTTACTGCTTTCAAAAAACGTACATATGTTTCCTCTCGTTTATTTGGGAGGAGACCAAATACTAATGGAATTGATCTATTATCTTCCAATCCATGAATAGTATATAATTGTTCAAATAATGGAGGAACGGTTTTAAAAGTACCATCACCGTGCCAATGAAGAGAACGCCGTAAAATATCCAAATTTGCTTGTGTTGGAAAAATTAATATGCGGTCGTCATCCTCAGCTCCAGAATCATATAAAATAAATTTTTAATTTTTGTTTGTTTTTGTATATTCATCACTGAATACAATATCACGCCTTGATCTGGGAATCGGTGGGCCTTTATTTTTCTTCGCTCTAACATTCCGTATAGTTCTCGCAAGATTCGGCACGCTGGGCAATTTGGCAGCAACACTTTGGCTTACTAATGCTGAAGATGAAGCTACAATATATTGTGGTGCATCACGAGTAATGAGGGCTTCCTGGCGAATGCAGCTGATGACATTTTTAGCTTGAACGCTTGCTGCATCTATCACATGATTGTGAATATTTTTAAAATTAACTAAAATGCCGTTTTCCGTTATTACATGAGCACTGCATCTAGTTTTATAGTTTTCACATCGCCAATATATTTTGGCTTCAAAACTTTTGTCCTTATAGAATAAACATCCATTTAAAAACAATTTCTGTTTTCCTTTTTCACTAATAAAGAATTGTAAATACATTTTCTAATTAATTTTTTAAATATTTAAATTATTATCACTAATAACTGCACTACTTGATAACTGAATATCTATTAAATTCAAAAATATAAAAACCTTTTCTTATTAACACAAAATCAAAAAATGCATAAATGAAGGGAATTTCCCACAATTAATGAAAACCTGCGGAAAAACCGTTGCAGGTTATTCTTAGGAAAAATTTTCAGTGTTTTTTACCTTAAACCTCGTTATTTCAGTATTTTTTGCCTTAACTCTTTTTTCAATATTTTTTACCTAAAACAAATTTTTTGGCAACAAATGCTATTATAAACACATTTTAAGTTTCTGCATCATATAAAGAAAAAATTTAAAAGTTTTTAATTTCTTAAAAATAATATTTTTCGATCAACTCGTCATTCGATCAATTGATCATTCGATAAACTCGTTTTCGATAAACTCGTTTTTGATAAACTCGCTTTCGATAAACTCGTTTTCGATAAACTCGTCTTCGATAAACTCGTCTTCGATAAACTCGTCTTCGATAAACTCGTCGGCTACCTTATATCCTCAATAATTTCAAGTTATCGAGTAAAACAAAATGGAAAAAATTCGTTTTAAAGAAATTTGTTAGAAAATTTGAAAAAATCAAGTAATACTTTCGTCAATTATAAAGTAAACCTATATTATTAAAAAAAGTTGTTAACAGAAATAAGAGTATAATGTTGAAGGTTTAAGTTTTGTGTTTAAAAAATTTAACAGGTGTTCAAGTTACAGGTGTTTAAAAATAAGAAATTTTCAGTTTTTGACCCCCTACAGCTCCTAAACGGGGGATGATACAAAAAAAATTTCTGAAATGACTCATACTTATTTTTAAAGATCTAACTTCTGTTTAAATTTGAATGGTCTAAAGCAGCCGATTTAGGCTTTTTGCATTTCTTGGAACTTAATGAAGCTAGGCGCAATAGATTCGGGTAGCTATCATACAACTTGGTTGTGGGGGTGCGACGGGTTCGGGTAGCTGCCATACAACTTATCCGTTTAAATGAGAATAACTCAGTGTCTATTGAAGCTAGGAACCTGAAATTTAGTAAAGAGGTGTCGAGTTACAGGCCAACAACTTTTGTAAAATTTGGTTGGCCCAGAGCAGCCGGTTCAGGCTTCTTGCACCTCTTGGAACTTAATGAAACTACGCGCAATAGATTCGGGTAGCTGTCATACAACTCCACAATTTACATAAATATATCTCTGTAGTTCGGTACTAAAACATCTGAATGTTTTTAAAAGATGATCAAGTTTTATAGAAACAGGATATATTACGTTCATACAGGTATCCCAGAGTTGACACAGTCTACTCTACTGCACTCTTCCTCGTTTTTTATGGTTTTGGGCTCCCAGCAAATTTTATTGTTAATAGATAAACAAATTATAATACATATACTTTTTTTTTGTTTTTTTTTTTAGGTTTCCATTTATTTATGACTGATAAGCAAAATAATACATATATGTACTTGTTTGGTTTTGTTTTTATATATTGTATTGTATTGTTTTTTATATATTGTATCAAATAGTTAGAAATTAATATTTTTGACATAATACAGTAAATTATTTTTCAATCTTGTTATAAAGGCTAATTATGTTATAAAAGTTTTAAATCGCACAGAATTAAAATAATGTATTAAAATGAGAAAACAAAATTATTTTTTTAAATGTATGTAATTATATTTAAATTTAATAAACTAAATACTTTTTATATTTAAACTTTTGCACTATTTTATTTATTTAATCGGTAATTTTATAATAATTATAAATAATAATTATTGTTTTTTTTAGATGTAATTATTAATAAATTGTTTTAAATATGTATATGTGTAATATAATAAATAATATAGTTTTAATAAACTAATTTTAATAAAGTAAAGCTTTTTGTATTGAAATCTTTGTAATAATTTATTTATTTAATTATGTAATTTTATAATAGTTAATAATTTAGTTTTGATAAGTTTTAATCATGCCAAGAAGGTAAAAAAAAACATTTTTTTCTTTCCTTTTTTTATTTAAATAGTTAGTTGTTACTTTTTATAAATAAAACATTTTATAAATAGTTGATAAAGTTAATTATTAATGGTTTGTTTCAAACCCCTTTTTTTACACTTTTTATTGAATTAAAGTAAGTAATCATTAATTAATTATTTAAAATATATTTTAATTTTATCCTTATAAATATATATAGGAGCGGAGTTACTTTAATGCTTATTCTTTCTGATTTTTTCTTTTTTGCTGGCCTTATGATTTATTGGTGTCCAATATGGCTACCGTTACGTTTCTTCTTATGCTGTTTCCTCGCTGATTTATTTTATTTTATTTTCTTGCCTTTTATTTTTTATACCAGTACGATAAGGATCGGGTATATTAAAATTGCTCCTTCGTTTGTAACACCTCGAAATAAGCTAGCTAGATATATCTTCAAAGGTATGGATCGGATCAGAATCTAATTCTAAGTCGATGAAGCTTTGTCCGTCCGCCCATCAGCAAGATAACTCAAAAACTAAGAAAGCTAGATTCTTGAAATTAACACAAAATATTCTTACATCAATTTGAACTTCGAACCCAAAACTTCGGGTAGCTCTTGAACACCTAACTTTTAGATCCCCACTTTTTTTTTTTAAATAGAGCCATGAAGTTTAAACTGCTGATCTGCCAAATTTTTTGAAATAATATACAAAAATTAAAGCTCCAACATTATATTTTTATTTCTATTAACAACTTTTCTTAATAATATAGGATTACCTTGAAATTGACTTCATTTTTCTAACAAATTTTTTTAACGATTTTTTTTACTCGATACTTTGAAATTATTGAGGATGATGCGTAGTACAAAAAAAATTAAACAAATAAAAAATATAACGGTTGCTTGAAGAATTTATATTTATATGATATTAGTATACATACTTATACAACTCATGTTTATTTACATATCGTATATGTCTCAGATGAATGAATGATATATAATACAAAGGTTAGTTAGGTTAAGGTGGCTGCTAAAAAGGCACACTTAGACCGTATTTGGTCCATTGTGATACCACATAGAAGCTTTTCTATCCCACTCGTTAAAACCAATTTGAGCTTTTTGCAAAGCGAGAATACTCTTCTCATTTTTACCTGACAGATCGCTAAGGCTGTCGAAGAAATATTGCCCCAAATGGGTATTCCTTCTTGCCGACAAGGCCGGGCATGTGCATAGGAGATGGAGAGTAGTTTCCTCCTCTTCTTCATCCTTGCAGGCTCTACAATAGTCGTTTGCGGATAAGGTAAATCTTCTGGCATGCTTCCCTATTAGACAATGACCGGTGATTATTCCCATTGTCATTCCAATGTCTGCCCTTTTGAGGGAAAGCAGATCATTGGATCGTCTTAAATTGGTTTTGGGCCATATCAATCTTGTGATATTGCACGAGGTTAAGTTTGACCATTTGCAATTTACCATATCCGTTATTTCCTTTCGAAATAACGTTTTGCTTGTGGACAGAGGTACCCCTAGTCCTGTCCTATCCGGCAGAACTTGTAAGGTTGTACCAATTCTTGCGAGTTCATCCGCTTTTTTATTTCCCGGAATACCTCGATGACCTGGTACCCAGCAAAGCTGAATGCTAAACTGCCTGGCCATCTCGTTAAGAAGTTTTCGGCGGTTTATTACAGTCTTCGAGGTTGTGCATGTTGATTCCAGAGATTTTAACGCAGCCTGACTGTCTGACAGAATATGTACTTGCTTCAGAGTCAAAACGCTTCTATTCAGTAGAATCAATGCTTCTTGAATTGCCATAATTTCCGCTTGAAAGACGCTACAATGGTCTGGTAATTGGAAATTATGACTGATATTCCGATTATCTGAGAAGACCCCGCATCCTACACTGCTGTTTATTTTTGAACCATCCGTGTAGAATTGCACTCCTTTGAAGGTCATCACTGTGTTCGAGTTCCAACTCTCACGGCTTGGTATGCTCGTCACATAAGATTTCCCGAAGAAGTAAGTGGGGGACGTGTAGTCCACAAAGGCGGGAGTGGACTTGAATTGGTTTATGATATCCGAGTGACCTTCTCGTGAATTGATCCACTGGGATGTAGCTTTTAATCTCACAGCTGTGTTTGCGGCTGCAAATTTACTATAATATTCTACAGGCATCAGATTAAGCATGATGTCCAATGCCGCAGAAGGGGTTGTTATTAAAGAGCCACTAATACATAGTGTGGCAGTTCTTTGGACAATAGCGATTGCCTTGCGGTTGACCTCTTTATCGATTGCCTTCCACCATACTAGGACTTCGTACATAAGAATGGGTCTTACTACGGATGTGTATAGCCAGTAAGTCATGTATGGCTGAAGCCTCCATTTCATACCAATGGCTTTTTTGCACGAATAAAATGCTATTTAGGCCTTTTTTACTCTTTCTGAGATGTTAGCCTTCCCGCTTAACTTCCTGTCTAGAGTTAGACCCAGAAATTTCGCCGTTTCGCTAAAGGTAAGAGTGCAGCCATTTAACGAAGGCGGTTTTATTTTAGGAATTTTATATTTCCTTGTAAAGAGGACCACTTCTGTTTTCTGTGGATTTACTGACAGCCCACAGTTTGTAGCCCATGTTGTGATTTTGTTTAGTGCAAGTTGCAAAACATCCCTGAGACTGTCTGGGAACTTGCCACTGACCACGACAGCAATATCGTCCGCATAGGCGATTGTTGTGCAGCCCACCTCTTCCAGGATTTTAAGCAGTTTATTTACCACCATATTCCAAAGAAGGGGAGATAGCACCCCTCCTTGCGGAGTCCCTCTTTTCACAAACCTTTTTGCTGAAGCGTTGCCTAAGATGGCACTGATGGCCCTGCTATTTAGCATATTAGCTATCAGTGCTCTTAGCTCCGGTTCAACTCCTAGGATATAATACATATGTATAGTATAAATTATTATACATTTACCGCTTAGAATTAAATAATACTACAGCATATTTGGTAAAGTTTTGGATTGATAATCGTTATGTGCAAGGTTAGAATCTGCTTTTGAAGAATGTATAAACATACAGTTTGAATACATGTACAACCCATTGTAGTTTTTGTTCACAAAATGAAATTTTGTCCGGCTCTCTTCTAAATTTAATTTTAAAATTAATAAAATTATTGTAAAATATACTGTTAGAATAATCTTATAGATTTAAAGAATAGTTAAAATAATCTTATAGATTTAAAGAAAAAAAAACATCATATTATGTTCTTTATATAAATGATAATGAAGAAAAAAAAAAGTAATTTTTAGTCAGTACATAACCGAGACTCGGATCAATCAAATCATTAAATTTATATACGTATAAAAAAAAAATTTAAATGTAATATTGTTCAAATAAAAAAAAAATTAAGAAGAAGAAAATTAAGAACGGGAAAAATATATTAAATAAAATTTAAAAAATACATAAGTGTTTTAATAAGAAGAACTTAAAAGAATTATATCTAAAAGGAGGAAAAAATTACCTACAACTTCAGGTGTGGGGTATATAAAAAAAAATTACTAGGTAGAAAAAATGGAAAGTATAAAGAAGAAATTTTTTGTTATGGCCAATGTAATAAATATGAAGAAAGCACTTGGTTTGCCAGTTAGTGGACAAAAAGCAGCTCTTAAAGTAAGGTTACAACAAGCTTTTTTAGAGGAAACTTTACCAGATGAGGTGCAGCAAATCATTTTGAAAGAGATGGTAGTGATATTGAAGATGACACCATCACTAAAAACTATGGTAATGATAGTGATGCTTCATCATCCACAGTAAATGAAAATGTTCATGCCGAATTACAAAAACTACGTGAACTGGTAGAGAAAAAGCTTGAAATAACTGAGCTGAAAAAGCAATTGTCTTTTTTAAACGATGGTGAAGATGTTGGTTCCAATTTCATCCATTTTAAAGATGTTGAAGATTCATTGCCATCATTCAGCGGCGATGATAATTATCGAATTACTAAATCCAATACATTATAAACAGTATTTCAGATAATGGCATAAATAAAGTTTTACTATACAGTGCTAACAATTTATCAGAATTAAAGTTAGCATTAAAAAAATACGACAAAATGAAGGTACATAATCAACATGCTTCACTAGGTGGTTATCGTGTAAAAGAAAATGTGTCTAAAAAACTGACTCATCAAGTAATTTTCGTCATCTGCAACCAACTAATCGCTCAACAAAATTGAAATCCTTCAACTGCAATGAGTTCGGTCACATAAGCAGTTTTTGCTCAAAACCAAAACGGGAATTGGGTACTTGTTTTCGTTGCGGTAAACCTGGCAACAGAGTATTTTACTGCAATGTGAATAAAACAATTCAAAACGTCGTAGAGCATAATAACTTCTATCAAAATTCTATTAACAAATAGACTATGAATTTGTAAGTAATTTGTAAGTATAGCCAAAAATGTTCCTGCAATTTTATTACACTTTTAGACTCAGGTAGCCCCATAAGCTTTATTAAAGAAGTTATATTCCAGCATCAGTAGGACCTGCTGTAAATAATAAACTATGTTACGGATTAAATGACAGCCCTTTAAAAATAATAGTGGTAACAAATTGTAATGTATTTTTTAAAAATAATTCTGCTTTTTCAAATTTGGTTGGTTTAATTGTTAGGCTAACAAGTAACATTTCATGTTCAGAGAGAGTGGTAAAGTTATAAGTATATTTGATCAAATCGCTAAGAAGCTGGTCAATAATTGATAGTCAATAGCTTGGTACCTACATTAAAACTTATCTTCAAAATTTATCGTTTTTGAATTTGGTAATAGCCACTTAAAAATATTTAGCATTATAAAACAGTTAATTTTGTTAATTAATTTAATAATTTGTTAAATTTCGTTTGAATTTGTTTTCACTTAAATAAACACAAGCCTTTGAACACGAAAATGTAGAATTTTCAATAAGCATTTAAGCTTTTTTTTTAATTTCTCAAAAAATAACAAAAATTTTAGAATCAATTTACAAACATTTTCTTTTATTTTCCTTTATGCTTAAAAAAAAATGCAGATTTCATTAAAAATTCTTAAATTTTGTTTTCAAAAAATTTTTAATTGATTTTGCTCCAAACTATAATTTCTGAGTTAAGCTGTTTTTGCTTATTCGTTTTACTTTTGTTATTCTGAAAAATACTGACCCCAGAGAATTAATTCTAACCAGTTCATAAATTTACTTTTCAAATATGAAACTATAATTAATTTGTATTAATTTTTCTATAAACTTAAATGCTCATCAATTCAATTTCCTTATTAAATATATTCTAATTATGTTACTTTTTTGTTTTTATACTAAAACCACAAACTAGGAATATGATTCTTTGTACTTGAAGTATTTGTTATTATATGGCATGGGATAGAGATGGAACAAATGAGGATAATGGGCAGTTGAGCGGTAAATTGGAAAAGAATCTGTGAAGATTCTTCTTAAATTTGGGCAAATTGTAAATATCAAAACCGCCAACTTTTGGGAATAGGGTGGATGAACGATGGTAATAATTTCCACATTTTTGCAGTTCTAACAACAAATGAATTGCTATAACCAGTACCACTTGGGTAGTTCCACATAGTAGGAATGCGCATTTGCTGCCCCTCTTGTGATGCGATGGAATAGTTTAAGACGAGGCATCAGTGATTTTATTTCAACTGAGCAAGTGTCATTATTTACAAAATATCTATAAAAAAGAGAAATAGCTCCTATATTACGACGGATGTGAAGCGAGACTATAGTATTACTCACTATGGGGTCATTAATTAGACGAATGGCGCGTTTTTGAACTACATCGAGAAAGTTTAAGGAAGTGGATGAAATATGTGAGTTATATTCCATCTTATGCCGTAGATGGAGATATGTAGATTCATTTAATATGTGGATTATTTTAATTTTACATGTAGTTTGATATAAAAAAAAAAAAAAAAATTTTATTGTTTTTCTTTTCTTTTAAGTAAATTATTGTTAGTTATAAAATAATATATTTAATTTCTTATACACAATGCAATATTGTCTGAAATTAAATTACAAAAAAAAAATATGCTTTATAGATTTTGGACGAGAAATAAGAAGAGAAATAAGATTTACACCTAAAGAGAAAACACAAGTATTTGGCAGCACTTTTTGCTGTATCAAAAATATGGTCATTCCACAACATTTTTTGATTTACCTGCATGCCCAAAATGTTCAGGTTTTTCGATCAGTGCACGTTTTCCCCAAGAAAGCTCAGATTGGAGTTATAATTCGTTTTTTTAACGTTATCAGACAGCATTGGCTTTTGGAAGAATTAACTTCCCAACTAGCGACTTTAGTTAGATCATCGTTAACCATATTGGTCATAGACAGCCTAGCTATGCCAAATGCAGGGGTTGTGGCATTTGATGTTCTGGGTAAATTATAAGATGCCACCAGAGTGTTGTCGTCGGCGAAGCTGTGAATTGCATTGAAGGTTGAAGATAGAAGATCGTTGATAAAAATAAAAAAGAGAGTAGGTGCTAGGACGGATCCTTGTGGAACGCCAGCATTTATTTGAAATGTGTCAGACGTGTAGCCGTCGACCAGAACACGAATAAACGATTCGAAAGATAGTCTTCAATCCATTTGCATAAAACTGAACCAAGACTTAGAGCTTGACATTTGTTGAACAGAGCAGCATGCCATACTCGAATAAAATCTTTCGAAATATCGAGAGCAAGAACAGTACCTTCGCCAGAGTAGTGAATGCTGCTGTTAAAATTACCACTCAGGTATGTTATAAGATCACCAGTGGATCGGTTGCTTCTAAAACCGTATTGGCAATCATGTAAGATACCACTATCGTCTAAATATTTCTTGAGCTTAGAGTAGATAATAGTTTCCATAACTTTAGAAATGATCGAAATGATAGATAGGTCTATAGTTTGAGGGCTCGCTTTTCTCACCTTTTTTGAGAATTGGGAAAACATGAGCAACCTTCCACTGACTGGGATAGATACCAATCGAAAACGAAAGGTAAAAAAGGTTTCGCAGAGGTTTTAAAATGGAGAAGGCAGAATTTTTTAGAACCATGGCGGAGATTCCATCAGGGCCAGTGGAATTTTTATCATTCAGATTCTTTAGAACTTTCACTACAACTCGATTCCTGAAGTAAATCTTTCCAAATCTACACGACCGATCAACTTCAGGAATTGTTGGTGGAAGTTGAGTTGTAGGAGGGAGTGTGGAATTTGCAGCAAAAAGTCTTGTAAACAAGTTAGCTTTACCAGCCGAATCTGATATGATAGAGTCATTATTAACAATCAAGGGAGGAAATGAAGATTTACAAAAGTTCTGGTTAACATTTTTTGCAAATGTCCAAAAAGAACGATTACAGTTGGGCTGGTAGATAATTTTATGCTTCAACCTCTGGTTATGCAGGAACTTTTGTTGATTGATAATTTTACAATAATTGAGAGCCACTTTATAACTTCTACGTGATGCCTCCGAGACAATAGCCTTGTAGAGTTTAAACTTTTCCACTTTATTTTTGATGGCCCTTTTCCAAATGTCTTTAAACCATGTTTTGGCATTTGGTTTAACAGACTTATCCGATCTAGGTATGGACGATTTCATACCTAGCATTACAGTTTTACTAATGACATCAGCAAAAGGATCAATATTTCTTTGACGAAAGTTTATTCAAGCCATCCCAGTTATCCCGATTGTAATGCCAGACTAATCTTTTTGGGGTTATGCTTGGACTAGCAGATATACCTCCTGGGAAACTTGTTTTAACAAGACAATGGTGGGAGTTACCAAGCGGAGAGTTAACAGAAATTGTGTATTTTTGCATTTGTGGTTAGAAATAAGTCCAGAAGATGTTAATTATGGCCATTTTGATCTGTAACCCCCATTGGGTTCCTAACAAGTTGAGAAAGTTGGAAGAGATTCGAAAATAGTTCAACTTACTTGCCTTCTGGTGAATTGTGAGTTGAATAATGGAGCCAGTTTTTGTTGCGAACATTGAAGTCCCCAGCAATAACAATCTCAGCATCCTGGTGTTGGACCACCACTTAGTTGATGTTATTCGATAGCTCCTCAATGGCAACAGCTGTTTCAGATAAATATTGTAGACTTTTTAACACAGTTTAATTCATATATAATGAAAAATATGGTTGGAGCCTTTTAAATTGTGAAGGGTGTTGAAAGTTACATCAGAACGAATATATAAAGCAACATCTCTGTGGGTAATGACTTTTTTCCGAAATGCTTTCAATAAAAAAATTATTAAATTTATTGGCTATATTTAAGATTCCATAAATTTCAACACTATTAATAACTAAATGGTCAAAAAACAAATGAACTAAAAAAATTAAAAACTTTTATTTGGGAGTTAGTTCATTTTATTCAATCATTAGTTCATTCTTTTCAAACGTTAGTTCGTTTTAATTTTATTCGGACATTAATAAATTCTTTTAGGGCATCAAATAAAATAAATTAATTCCACTTAAATAGAAACTGATTCCACCTCAATAAAAATTGGAACAAGGCATATACATATGTAGAAATATCAGGAAAATGCGAATTATGGATGAAAGGATTTAAGAGTTGGTTAAAAAATTACGATTATTCGCTGTTTCCAGAATATTTATATCGTGACGTTAATTTTTTTTTTTTTTCATTTATATACTTTATTTAACTTTCGTATTTTCTATTACAAATGCTTTTTTTTTTATACTTTTACTTTTATATAATATATTTTTATTATATATATATATATTTTCAACTACGCTATAAACAGAACAATTGATTTTGGTATAAAATAACACAGATTAACCTAAAACTAAACTAAATAAAGCTAAGCAAAAATATACATGTATACATATATATATATATATATATATATATAAGATATGTAAATATAATTATTTAAGTTATAATATTAATTACTTGTTATTATGTTAATACAATTATTCATTCTGCATGAAGCTGTCAAGCAATATGGTATCACGCTTTAATAAGCACTTCAGATTTTTAGCAATTAATTTGATGTTAGAGTTCTGTTTAAGATCATGTGCTAGCTTATAATAGATTCTTATAGCTGATGATAGTCCGCTGCTGTGGGATAACTCCGTTCTAGATCTTGTATGATTTAAATAGTTCAAGCTTCTGGTGTTATAGTTATGTACACTATTCTTTTCATAATATGAATATTCTTCCTGTAAATTCCTTTTTATAGTTTAAAAATTAATTTGGCTTTTTCTTTAATAATAATTTCTGGAACCATCAAATAACCTGTTTTTTTATAAATTTCGGCTGTTGGTGTCAGCCTGCTAAACTTGTATAAACTTTGTATAGCTTTGTTAATCAAAATACTAACCTTTTCTTTCAGCCATGTAGCACAACTGGACCAGTTATATATATTATACCAAATATGTGACATGATATGAGCATGATATATATTATTGGCTGGTTGCCTGTTTAGTTTAATTCCACTTCTTTTAATGGCATCTAACAATGGCGTAATTTTTGATGCTGTTTTTATTGATATGATTTTCCCATCTCAGCTTTTCATCAATTATTACACCAAGGTTTTTATATGTATTAACTCTTTCGATTTGGACATTGTTTATCAATATTTTTAGATTTATATCAGCTTTATTACTCACTTTATAATATGTGATTAAAATGGTTTTATCAGCATTTACACTTAATTTGTGGCCTTTAAGCCAATTAATGTATTTGTACAAATCCTCATTTATTATTCTTTCCAATTCATCTCTGATTTTAGCATTGTAAATTAGTACATTGGTTAATCAGCTCGGTCAATTGGTCAATTCATCTCTGGTTAATCAGCTTGTAAATTAGCACATTGGAAGTTATGGATATAAAACAGATATAAAGAACATCCGAGTACTGATCCTTGCGGAATACCAATATTTATAGTACGCTGGTCACTTAATACATCATTAATTCTTGTAGTTATTTTCCTATTTTGTAAATAAGATCTAAGAAATCAAGAGCTTTTCCCCTTATACCGATTTCATAGAGTCTGTTTAACAGGATTTTATGAACCACTGTATCGAATGCTTTTTTTAAATCGACGAATACTGAACATACATAGTTCCCTCCATCTAATTTGCTTACTATAGAATTGGCAGATGCTAAGACTGCAGAATCAGTTCTAATATCTTTTTGAAATCCAAATTGATTATCATCAAAACCTACTAGCTTTTGAACAAAATTCTGTATTCTACTATTTATTATTTTTTCAAATATTTTTCCCAAGCAGCTTCTTAAAATAATAACCCTGTAATTTGATACATCGCAAGTTGACTCTGCTTTGTGTATTGGCATATC
>OX352772.1:152792578-152915078 GCA_947095535.1 Poecilobothrus nobilitatus | reverse complement strand
CATAAGTAAATTAAAACAAAAATATATATATGGAAAAATATGAATAAAATGATAAAAGATTATATAAACAATTGTAACATATGTAATGAAGTTAAAATAACAAAATATACAAAAGAAAATTATGATATTACAGACACACCCACAACATCATTTGAAACTATAACAATAGATACTGTAGGTTCATTAAGACCATCTAACAACTATAGATATATTCCGACTCTACAATGTGTGTTAACTAAATATATTGAAGCATATCCAATAGAAGCCAAAGATGCTAAAACAGTCGCAAAGACAATCGTAGAAAAATTTATATTAAAATATGAATGTTTCAAAAAATTAAAAACAGATAAAAATTTAGAATTTACAAGTGAACTATTAAAAAATATTTGTAAATTTCTAAATATAGAAAAAGTAACGTCAACACCTTACCAACATGAAACGTTAGGTTCTATTGAACGAAATCATAGGGTATTAAATGACTATCTAATGAGTTTAAAAGGACAAGACGTTTGGGACGAATACTTACCTTATTATACGTACTTCTACAACTCAACACCACACAGTACAATAGGTTACTCACCATTTGAATTGGTATATGGTAAAATAAGTACACTTTCATGTGAAATATTAAATAATGAACATAGCATTTATAATCTAGATGTCTATTTAAATGAATTAAAAATTAAATTAAAAAACGCTAATTAAAAAGCAAAATATTATCTTATTAAAAATAAACAGAATAATAAATTAAAACAAAGTAATATTAATGAATCAAATTTTAAAATTAATGATTGTGTAATGGTAAAAGTAGGAAATAAGAAAAAATTAGATAATCCTTTTAAAGGACCATTTAAAATTATTGCACAAAATGGTCCAAATAGTACTGTACTAATAGATAATAAAAAAGTAGAATTACATAACAATAACATAATTAAATCTAGAAAAATTATAAATATTATAAATTATTACAAAAGTAAAAACATTTAATGTAAAAACATGTACAATCCTTTTAAATCAAATATAATTTTTTTAAATAAAATATAATTAAATATAAATTTTTTTTAAGATAAATAAATTTAAAACCGTCATAAAACAGCTTTTTCAACTTCTACTGGGCATTATGAGTTTCTACGAATGCCGTTCGGCTTAAAGAACGCGCCAGCGACATTCCAAAGACTGATAAATAACATTCTAAAAGATTATCAACAAAATCTGCCTTATATACATGGATGACATTCTAATATTTTCAAACTCAATTTAAGAACATTTAGATTCAATTCAAAAAAAATTTTAATAAACACGCAGATGTTAATCTTAAGTCACAAATAGACAAATGTTCATTTCCTTGTAAACAAACAGAATTGTTAGGCCACATAATTACTCCAAATCCCAGAAAGATCGAAGCCATCAAAAATATCAAACTGCCTACAATGCAAAAACAGATAAAAAGCTTTCTAGGTGTGACCGGTTATTACCGCAAATTTATAAAGGATTATGCTACCCTATTACTAAGTACATACATACCCTATTACTAAGTATTTGAAAACAGGAGCCAAAATAAATGTAAACGATAAGCAATATATATCCGCTTTTAAAATGCTCAAAAATCGTTTAACAACCGATCCAATCCTTATACACCTAAATTTCGATAAACCTTTTGCAATCAGAACAGATGCTTCAAACGTAGCAATATGTGCCGTTCTGTCGCAAAATAACCATCTTGTTTCCTTGATATCTAGAACTTTAAACAGACACGAGACACATTATGCAACGATAGAGCTCATTCTCTTTATTAGTTATTGTATGTCCAACTCAACAATTTAGACATATTACATATACGCACGTAAATTTAGAATAAAACGAGGAAGAATACGCTATAGTACCATTTACTACTAAGCGGTAAATGTATATTAAATTACAAAATAGTAAATATAATTTTAAATATTATATTATATTAATGCGTACATAGTATATTTATATTGTTATAAGTATATCGCCATACATTGCAATATTTCTTTAAAAATATTTCCATTCATAGAATAATTTCTTATAAGTACAATGAAAAACATATGTATATGTATGTAAATACGGCGCTATATAATATACATCTATACTCTTATCATTCATTCAGCAGTGAGACATGCTATATGTAAATAAACATGATATTATATAAGTATGTATGTATATCCATATCATATAAATAAAAATTCTTCAAGCAACCGTTATGTTGTTTATTTATTTGCATTTTTTTGTACTACGCATTATATCCTCAACAATTTCAAATTATCGAGTAAAACAAAATGCAAATAATTCGTTAAAGAAATTTGTTAGAAAATTTGAAAAAATCAAGTAACACTTTCGTCAATTATAAAGTAATCCTATATTATTAAAAAAATTGTTAACAGAAATAAGAGTATAATGTTGAAGCTTTAATTTTTATGTATTACTTCAAAAAATTTTAACAGGTGTTTAAAAATAGGAAATTTTCAGTTTTTGACCCCTTACAGCTCCTAAACGGGGCGTGATACAAAAAAAAATTCTGAAATAACTCATACTTATCTTCAAAGATCTAACTTCTGTCAAAATTTCAAGTTTCCAACTTAAACCATTTAGAAGATAGAAGGGTTACAGGATTTTGCAATAATTCAGTTTCGCATAACGGTAAATTAAGACACCGTATAGCACAAGTATATATTTATTATATACATGTTTGTAAAGCTCATAACAGCACCTACCGTTTGGAATTTTCAGATTGAAGATATACCTTATAGAACTTGTGTTATAACAATTTAAATATAGAGATTTTTGGTGGCTTTAGGGGGCTGTAGCTCCTTAACGGGTGGGGATACAGAAAAATTAATATTAACATAAAATTAATGTTTTTATGATATCTATCCAGTTAATTTCATGGCTCTATTTCAAAAAATTTGTGGATATCTAAAAGTTAGTTGTTCGGCGTGTACCCGAAGTTTTGGTCGGAACTCAACCAGAAAAATTGGGAACCTACAAATTGCTCCCAGAATATTTTCTGTAAATTTCAAGATTCTAGTTTTCTTAGTTTTTGAGTTAGCGTGCTTACGGACGGACGGATCGACATGGCTTAATCGACTCAGAATTTGATTCTGATCCGATCCATACCTTTGAAGATATATCTAGCTCGCTTATTTCGAGGTGTTACAAACGGAGGAGTAATTTTATTATACCCGATCCTATCGTACGGGTATAAACAGACCATAGGCCACTCGTCTGGTTAAATGGGTTAAAAGAACCAATTTATAAATTACAAAGGTGGAGGATAAAACTAAATGAATTTAATTTTGATATTGAGTACGTGAATGGCAAAGAAATCCAAGTAGCGCACTACCTATCAAGAATAGAAAATCCCAATATCCAAAAAGATTCTAATATTGATTCAGAAGCATTTTCACTCAATTTAAATACTATGAAAAAAAGGGTTATGAATATAATGAATTATTTAATACCGAACACAATGAAGGAACCGATTCCGTTAACGAAGAAGAAATGTCAACCGGTGCTACAATTGATAGTGCTCAGGAAGATGAAACTAGTCATATTTACATAACTGACAAACCAATGAAGCTATTCAAAAATCAAATTTACCTGTATAAAGGAGAAAAAAAGAAATTTTTATTGAAAATTATTCACAACAAATTCCAAAACCATGTTACTGTCATTACAACAACCATTGCATTTAACCATGTTACTCTCGTTACAACCATTGAATTTAATGAAAAGCGTCCTAAAAGATAAAGGCTTATTTTGCATTTATTGCGAAATGCGACGATATATCTTTAATAGTAAAATTCCAAGATCTCTATGTAAAATATTTCAATAATAACAAAAACTCAAAAATGTTAAAAATAGAACACTTAAGTAAAAACCATAGAGGAATAACAGAAGTGTTCAACGAATTGAAAAACAAATACTACTTTCCTCGTCTTTTAATTGAAATATTTTACGCAATTATAATTAATTGCGAACCCTGTAGTATTGCTAAACATGACAGAAAATCTATTAAAATTCCTTTTAAATTAACGGATACACCAAAGTATTCCAATGATATCGTGTACATGGATATATAAGAAATAAACTCTATTTAACAACAATTATAGACAAATTTTCAAAATATGCTACCATCCAAAAACTAAACGATCTCAATTGGATTTCAGTTTTAGAATGTGTCAAACAAAGAATCCAGTTTTTAGGTAAAATGAAATAAATTAATATCAGACTATGAATAATTCACAGCACTGTCGAACTATTTTTAAAAATAGTTGAAACGGAAACCAACCGATGAATTTGTTAACTAAAAATCTCGATAAAAATGAAATTCAAAATCTAAAACTAAAATTCGAAGAAACAAAATCCAATCATTTAGAAAAAATTAATAGAAATGGAAGTCAAAATTTTACCCTTACATTGTGAAACAGAGACAAATAGCGAAAAACACCACAAAATATAAGAAACTTCAAAAATTTTTAAAACATAACGACTATACTTATGACAAAAGCAATAACAGAAACACCAAGTACTACCAAAGCCAATTAAAACGAAAATATAATTACACAAGATAAATTATTACATAACTCAATTCTTTTAAAAAAAATAAAACCTTTTACAATCTTACGACAATTTCAAACTTCCACTAAATTTGCTAATCAGCATAAATAATTTTTAATAATACACATCACCACTACCTTGATCTTGACCTACATTAATAAATGTGTTAAAGTAGGTTCAAAAACTAAAAAAAAAAATAAAGAAAAAAATAAAAAGTACTGTAATTTTAAATTGAATGATCTAAAATTTTAAAATGAAATTCTAAACCTTTAATGGAATTCGTTTTTTTAAAAACAAAAAAAAGTGGTTGAGCGTTGAGCAAAACAAGAAAGAAGAAAAAATAGTTTGCTAGCTTTTATGATATTTAGAATTATGTCATACACACTAAATTAAATAATTTCTGTTTTTTAGAAATGATTCGAAGTGATGTAATTTTAAAAGTGGAAAACACAATAATATTTGCAATCGCAATACGCCAATTTTGTATAGAGAAATTTTTTAATGCGCTTGTTATTCCATTCCCTAATTCAAAAAATGAACAACTCGATTGTGAAAATGAATAAGTAATTTTGAAATTATTTTGAATTCTAACGTAATAGCAATATAAAAACTAAAAATTACTTAAAACCTCTTAAGAATAAGTGTATCTATAATATCTTACAAAAAAATAATACTTGTCACTTAGAAAAAAACTATTGAAAAAGTTGATAAATGTATAATAATTACTAAAAACATAGAATTAACTTATCTAAAAAACATTAACGCAAATTAGGAAATTGCTCTTAAAGAAAACAATTTAATTCAGTTTTAAAATCGCTAAATCACAATCGGAAACTTTAAATTTATAAATAAAATCGAAAAATTTGAAAGCCACTTTATTTATACCTCAATCAAATTTCAACTTTACTAAAACTATAAAAAATGTATCCTTAGAAAACTTACACATACAAAATCAATAATATAACTCTCTCCTTTCAATAATAAAAGTGCTTTTCGCAATAAGAACAGATATGTAAGCATTTATGTATTTTATAAGAATTATTTGTAAATTTTAATATAATGAAAAACGAGGAAGAATACAGTTGCCTTTGTCAACTCTTAGATACCCGTACGAACCGTTAGTATGTTCACAGCCCGTCATTTGGCTTACAATATTATTTTTTTAATATTTTAGTATTTTAAAATAATTTGGGTGAATTTTATAATTTCTAGAATTATGGGTTGTACATATATTCAAACTATATGTTTATACATTCTTCAAAAGCAGATTTTAACCTTCCACATAACGATTATCAATCCAAAACTTTTTCAAATATTCTATAGTACCATTTAATATTAAGCGGTAAATGTATATTAAATTTACTTAGTACAAAATAGTAAATATAATTTTAAATATTATATTATATTATATTTAAATATTCCATTGACAGAATAATTTCTTATAAGTACAATAAAATACATATATGTATGTAAATACGGTGCTATATAATATACATCTATACTCTTATCATTCATTCACTAGTGACATATACGATATGTAAATAAACATGATATTATATAAGTATGTATATATATCAATATCATATAAATAAAAATTCTTCAAGCAACCGTTATGTTGTTTATTTATTTACATTTTTTTGTACTACGCATTATATCCTCAACAATTTCAAATTATCGAGTAAAACAAATGCAAAAAATTTGTTGAAGAAATTTGTTAGAAAATTTGAAAAAATCAAGTAACACTTTCGTCAATTATAAAGTAACCCTATATTATTAAAAAAAAAGTTGTTAACAGAAATAAGAGTATAATGTTCAAGCTTTAATTTTTGTGTATTACTTCAAAAAAATTTTAACAGGTGTTCAAGTTAAAGGTGTTTAAAAATAGGAAATTTTCAGTTTTTGACCCCTTACAGCTGCTAAACGGGGAGTGATACAAAAAAACTTTTTGAAATGACTCATACTTATTTTCAAAGATCTAACTTCTGTCAAAATTTCAACTTTAACCGTTTAGAAGATAGAAGGGTTAAAGAATTTTGCAAAATTTAAGTTTCGCATAACGGTAAATTAAGACACCGTATGCCACAAATATATATTTATTGTATATATACTTTTAAAGCTAATGAAGTAATCGTTTGGCGTTTTCAAAATGAAGATATACCCTATAAAACTTGTGCTATAACAATTTAAATATAGAGCTTTTTTGAACCTTTGGGGAGCTGTAGCTCCGTAACGGGTGGGGCTACAAAAAAAAGTTATTAAAAATAAAATTAATATTTTTGTGAGATCTATCAGCAGTTGAAATTTGATAGCTCTATTTCAAAAAAAATGTGGGGATCTAAAAGTTAGGTGTTCGAGAGCTACCCTAAGTTTTGGTCCAAACTCAACCAAAAAAAATAGGGAACCTACAAATTACTCCCAGAATATTTTGTGTAAATTTCAAGATTCTAGCTTTCTTAGTTTTTGAGTTAGCGTGCTGACGGACGGACGGACGGACGGACATGGCTCAAAAGTCTTAGAATTTTTTTCTGATCCGATCCATACCTTTGAAGGTATATCTAGCTCGCTTATTTCGAGGTGTTACAAACGGAGGAGTAATTTTATTATACCCGATCCTATCGTACGGGTATAAAGATCAATAAAAAGTTAGTTAAGAACAATTCTAAAGGAAAGAGCATTTAATTATAAAACTATACACATAAAATTATTATATATACAATATATGTTGTACATGTAATAATTTTATGTATATAGTAAATTTTATGCAAATTAAAATTGTTGTGCTTACCTATGTATGTATGTATATTTTATAATATAAATTTTAATTTTTTAAATTAATTTTAATTTTTTTCAAGTACATAATACAAGTAATGGTCAAAAACGAATGGAAGGAATTTAAAAATTTGGTATTAAAACAAAATAAAAGTGAAATAGAAATATATTAATTTTTGAAATATTAAAAGTTTGAAATATAATATATTAATAACAAAGTTTTAGCTTAAAAATGAGATGAATATTTTAAGGTTAAAAATATAATTAGATGCCTAGAAAAAATTCAATATATAAATAGGATTGTAAAAAACACACTTAGATTATTTACCTTTAGTCAGATATCTATTTCAAAAACAATATGTGAATCTCTAAAAACTAAAAAGCAAGACAATAATAAAATCCGTCCTAAAATAAAACTCAATGATTGTGATAAATTATGCTGATACAATTCACAAATACATCGAAGAGAACTGGAGTGGAATTCTATCAATCTTGGAAACAGTCAATATTTACACCTGTTGGATAATTTCTAAAATAAAGAATTCGGGCCAATCAATGTTTTTAGTCTTTTCATAAAATTATTGGGAAAGTAGTGAAGGATCAGTTAGAAGATTAAATGGGAAAAGGCAACATCCTCTCAAAATTTCAGTCACGTTTTAAAATCGTTGTTCATGCGAAACGAATAAACTATGCTATTACCGAAAGGTAGTAAGTCTCTAAAAAAAAATTATGGCAAAATATGGATCATTTAAATATGTGGTTGAGCCTTTGAAATAATCAATCGTAACATATTTTTTCAAAAAAATAGAAGGCTATGGCATTATCGGAAAAGAACTAAACTAGTAGAAATTAGAGACTAAAGAATTTAATAGATTGTGTTAAGTAAATTGCAACAAAAAATGTTCGAAGTGCTAAATCGGGCCTTTAGGGGCTCCATCGCCAAAGTGCTGAGTCCTGAATACTTTTGTTTTAATTCACCCTACGTCATTGATGTGAGTGCTGTAGAATTGAGAGATTTTCACTATCTACGACAACATATTCTGGAATCGCATAATGGAATTAAATGTCTCGTAATGGTACTCTAAAGTGTTTAGTTGAAGTACTCTGCATCATTCTGACTTGTACAAATTTCGTCAGTTTGTCTATAGTCGTAAGTGTGAGCTTGGATTCAGTAGGAAAAATGTCAATGTTAAGTGTATGTTCCGCATAACTAGGTATCGGAGTTGATTATGTATTTCAAGATTAGTTGGATGTCTGTCATATTTGTTTTCTTTGCATATTGCACAAGTTTTTATTAAATTTGTTAATTTTTTAGTCATTTGTGGCAAATAGTTGTTTCGAATTATGCGTACTTACTCTCTTTGATATTTTTTTAATGAAATAATGAAACACATAAATATCACATATTTTGATGAAGCACATAAATTTCCTTTTTAAGGATTATTCACATAATATGCGTTTTTAAGGATTAAGTTTCAATGTGTTTAAATGATTATTTCATTTGGTTTATTTTCGTCAGTAACTTTAGGACCAATACCTTTGTAAATCTTACTTTATAATTTTTAAAATGATCTGACTGTAATTTTTGCAATTTTTTTATAACCGAATTGCCACCCATTATAGCATTGCATGTGGTAGATTGAGAGTTGTTTTCGACATCTTTGCCTATTTTCAGGATTTACGCGTTTAAAGGAGCTTCTATGAATTGGATATGATTGTGTCTTTATTTTTTTATTTGTCTGAGCATCCGCCAACACGTTTTTTGACCAGGCTTATATCTCGGTTGGAAATTATATTCTTCATCAATCTATATATAAACATATCTCTATATAAATATATTCTTCTTTTCATCTTTTCATTTTGCTGTTTGAATTTTTGTTACTGAGTGCATACGTTAATGGCTGGTGATCTGCACAAAAAAAAATTCTTTTCTAGTGCGTATAAATAATTTCTAACTGAGGAAAGAGCTCACATAATGGCTAACATTGTTCTTACGTTGATAGTATATGTAGCGCCCTCCTTCATCTGTTAAAATAGATGCCAAGGGTTTAGTTATCTTCGCGTAACCATAAATGAATCCCCTATAAAAACCTGTCAAACCCAGAAAGGATTGTAATTCCTTTAAACTAGTTGGAATATTCATATCGCAGATTGTTTCTACTCTTTTTGAATTTGTGCTTATTCCTTATGCTGAAATTATTACCGAATTTGTGCCCAGAAATTCTATTTTTTCTACAGTTTTCAGAAATTTTCTTTTATCAATTTGAATTTTCATGTTGGCTGCCTCTAATACATAATATATATTTTCATCCAATTATATTTTTGAAGTTCTTGCAATTATCTTCTTCATTTTTCCGGAAAATTATGATATCGTCTATGGAAACATAAATATTTGTGTTAAATACAATGTTTACCAATATGATATCTTAAAATGTCGTCTAAGGCTCTTTGAAATATTGTAGGAGCATTTTTAATCCAAGTAGGAGATGCGGAATGGGAATTTAACCCTATATAACCCTATCACATTTTCCGTTATTGACAAAAAAGCGGTGCTATATCACTCTCTTTTAATGGTATTAGGTGAAATTCACTTCTCACGTCTATAACAGAAAATAATTTGTTTTGTCCAGAATTTGTTAATATTTCATTAATCTCAGGAATTTAGTATTTATTTGCTTTCTTTTATTAATTTTTCAGTAGTCAATAACTTTCTATATTTTTCAGTAGTCAATAACCTTCTGATGTGGTTCTTATATCAGCTATTACTTTAGTTGTATAAGTAAGTTTTCATTAGAATTGGCAAACAATGTTTTATGCCTTTTTACTAGCATGTTAATTTTTTCTTTTTATACTTTATTCAAATGAGAGGTTCTTAACTCTCTTTTTTTGACTAATATGAAAATGATACAAACAAACAAACCCATGAAAATTGATTTTTTTCAATTTTATATACATATTTTTTTAGAGTAGAAGCTACATATATATTATATGATACATATCTATAAAAACAGTATAAAAAATACATTTTGATTTTGAAATACAGATTTTGCAGAAATTATTTTTAACGTTCTATTTATTTATTTAAAAAATTAAGAAAAGATAACCAAAAAAAAAACTTGAAAAAGGAAATTAATTGAACTCGATTCGAACATGCAAACTCAAAACGTTTGTCAGTTTAACAATCCGCCACTCTACTACAACATTAAACACCCATCTGAAAATTCTATGTATATATTCAGTTATATTATGGTTATGAAATTCCTAAAAAAAACTATCATTTTAAAATTTTGTTTATGTATGTAGAAAAAAAAGTGAAAAAAAAGACAAAGCAAAATAATAGTGAAAATTTTAAAATAAACAGAAACAAAAGAACAAAAAAGAGCGTTTTATTTGAATAACATATTGTAGATATAGATTATACTATATGTTGCATATACATATGTACATTCTTTTCATACATTTTTTATAAAAATAAAAAATTAATATTGGAAATCGGAAAAATTTTGGAAAAATATTAAGATGGCTGTACTGAATATTTATTATTTAGAAAAAAATGAAAAGCGGTTGGTAAATAATTGAGTGAAAGGATTTTAAATTTCTACCTTTTACAGATTGAATATTATGATATTATAGGGATTCCTAAAATATTTGGAAATAACGAAAATAATTAATTTATTACATAATTTTTATTATACACAGTTTCTGCAATTAAAAAAGAAAATGTTACTTAATAAAAAACAAATATTACATTTGCTTTTGAAAATGGGTTTCATTTATATCTTCTCGAAGCAGACACGGATATAAAAATGCTCAACAAATATCCTCGAGTGAAGAAACTGTTTTTGCATTTAAACACAGGACTCACGTCATCAGCTCCAGTAGAAAGATTATTTTATTTTACTGGGCTGATGAGTGGTCCAAAACGAATTCACTTTCAGACACTAATTTCGAAAATTTAGTTCTAATGAAAGCGAAAGAAAAAACACTAAATAGTATATAATCCAGAGTTGTTTTAAAATAACTCTTAGGATTACCAAAAAATATATTGTTAATTTTATGTTTGTTTAAATTATTAATTAATAAAAATACATTTTTCTTTTTTGTAGTTGAAAAATTTACTTTATTCTCTTTTTTTGTTAAATTTTTGTTTTGAAAAATATATATTTTGTTTTTATTTTATTTTTATTTGTTAGCTTCAATGAATTCATTTATTATTTTTTTAAAAATATATTATAAAAAGTTAAAATATTCAAATCATAATAGTTTCTTAATTATAAATGCTTATTAAATTCTATTGGCAAATACTGGTAATACTGGTTAAGTACTGGTGAGTACTGGTAATATACTGGTTGGTACTCGTAAGTGATGGTGGTACTGATAAGTACTGGTAAAGTACTGGTATCTTCCAGTACCAGTAACAAGTACTTAAATTTAACTGAATATTTTTTCTTTCATAAATTTTTAAAAATTTCAATGTTTGAATGTTTCAAACATTTGAGTTTTGAACGTTTGTCTATTTATATAATGATGAAAAGAGTAATACTACTTAAATAAAATTAATTTATATTTATTTAAAGTCACGGTATTTAATAACGTTATTTACTAGATATCTGAAATTTTTTCTAAAATTATTAAGTTATTGCCATACTTTTATGAAGTTTGGTTGCTCCAGCCCACAGCTTAATGAAGTTAGACGTTTGAAATCGTACAAATCTTCTTCTTCTTACGCTGCCTATCACTAATTCGATGTTAGTGGTCATATGATATTCTCAACGACGTCCTGGAAGATGTTTCGATCCGTTGCTGAATGGATTTAATCGCCAATGTTTCTGATGCCTATACCTATTAACTGAAGTAGATCGTATTTGCTTCCCCGCATAATATGACCAAAGTAGGATATGTTTTGTTATCTTTAGCCTTAAAAGTAGTACTCTTTCTGTGTTTGCTCTTCGTAGAACTTCTTCGTTTGTAATGCGATCTGTCCACGATATTTTTAGCATTTTTCGGTAGATCCTTACTTCGAAAGCTTCGAGCTTGTTGAGTTCTCTTACTTTTAAGGTCCATGTTTCTACACCATATAGTAATATAGACCAAACATAGCATTTCACGAATCGTAAGCGAAGGCCCAAGTTGATTGTCACGACAGTAAAAACCTTTTTTGTGTTTAAGAAATGCACTTCTTACTGTTTCAATTCGACATCTGATTTCCTTTTCATCGACATCTGATTTCCCAAGTTGATTGTCACGACAGCAAAAACCTTTTTTGTGTTTAAGAAATGCACTTCTTACTGTTTCAATTCGACATTTGATTTCCTTTTCGCAGCTCCAATCTTAGTGCATCCGAGATATTTGTATCTGGAGACTCTCTCAATTGAACGTTTATTTATTTTAATTGCTGCTGCAGTGTAACGTGTAACGTGTTTAATTTAGTTTTTAAAATTTATTTTTAAGTTAAACAATTCGCTATGGTGGTTGACTTTATCGACTATATGTTGTAAATCCCTTAGGTTCTCTGTCATAAAAACTGTATCATCTGCATATCTGATATTATTTATATATGTGCCATTCACTTTTACACCAACATCTACATCGTTTAATGCTTCCTGCAAAATGGCTTGAGCATAGATGTTAAATAGTAGAGGAAAGAGAATACAGTCTTGTCGAATTCTTTTTTGAATATCAACGCTTTGTGTCAGCCCACTATTTATTTTTACACAGGCTGTTTGTTGCCAATATAAGCTATTTATACAAATTATGATATTTTGATCTATGTCAATTCTATTTATTACCTCCATAAGTTTTTGATGGTTGACTTTATTAAACGCCTTTTCATAATCCACAAAACATAAGAAAACATCTTTGTGAACATCACGACAATTCTGCACTAGTACTTGAATATTAAAAAGAGCTTCTCTAGTTCCAGTTCCTTGTTTGAATCGAAATTGCGTTCTGCCCATGTGCGACTCACAATGTATATATATACGATTATGTAGCACTTTCAGAAAGATTTTGAGTTCATGGCTCATTAAACTTATTAATGGGTGGTCATAGCAATTTTTGGTATTAGCTTTTTTCGGAAGGGCGACAAATGTTGACTTTAGCCAATCTTGTGGGAAACTTCCGGTATTATAAATATTGTTGAAATTTTTTTCGAGCACAATGAAGTTTTCGTCATTGATTAGTTTAATTATTTCGGACGAAGTCCCTTTCTGGTCCTACGGCTTTATTATTTTTGTCTGACATAACCGCTTTTTTGATTTCATCTTTGGTTATTGTTTGGTATATGTTTCGGATGGTTCTGTAGACGTTTCAATATTTTACTCGGGACGAGTAGAATCACTAAATAATTTCCTAATATATTCTTAAAAGGTGTTAGATTTTTCATCAATTTCAGTAATTATTTCACCGTTTTCATTAAGAAGTGTGGAACTATGTGATTTTTTGTACACCCCTGCTGTGTTCTAGTTTTTTAATTTCATAGCATTTCTGTTTTAACCAATTTTCTTTTGCTATTCGTATTTTCGACCTTATTTCACGATGTATACGTCTATATTCTGCAATTTGTTCGTTTTTGGATTTGCGTCTTTCATCCATTAACTATAGTCACTGTCATCTCTACCGTCATCCATTTTTTCTTTGCCTTATACTTTTTTGTATTTAAAATATATTTGGATGTTTCATTTATTATAGTTTTTGTGCGTACCCAAATGTCATCAATTTCTTCTATAACGAGACTTAACTGATCATTGATAGCGTCAGTCAATTAATTTTTCACTTCATCGTTTTTTGACTTTCCAACAACCAATTTCGGGTGCTGGTTACTGGTTACTTCTTCTAGCTCTGGATAATTTTATATTTACTTTTGCTAAAAGAAGATTGTGGTCAGAAGGTACATCTGCTCCTGGATATGTACAAACTTTTTTAATAGATGAACTGAAGCGTTTGTTAACGAGAATGTAATCAATTTGATTGCGAACAATATTTGCACTGTTGTCCTGTGGTGATTTCCAGGTGTACAATCTTATAAAATATGTTCAAGTTTTATGGCAGCTTCTGTAAAATTTGTATGTGCAAAATTTGCCTAAATATATCTGTGTACTTAACGCCGGTATTCAAGCATCTCAAATTTTGTAAAAGATGATCAAGTTTTATGGAAATAGCATATATTATATTCATACGAGTCCCAGAGTTAAAGCCCCAAAGAAAAAACCCCGTGCCTGCTGAAGCTAGGTATCTGCAATTTTTCAAAATGGTCCATCTGTAAAATTTGGTTACGCTGTTGCAACAGGTTCGAGTAGCTGCCATACAGCTTCTCTTTTTAAATGAAAATAAATCAGTGTTTTAGTTTCAATAGACACTGAGTTGTTTCCACATAAAGAAAAACGTTGTATGGCAGGTTTTCGAACCCGGCTGCTGAAAAAGTTGGATTTAAATAGCGAAATTAATAATTTTGCAAAAGTAACGTACACAAAATGCAGTACATGACTTAATCGACTCAGAATTCGATTCTGAGCCGATCCATATCTTTGAGCCTTTATTTAGTTCGGCTCCTTTAAGGTGTCACAAACGTAATGGTAATTTAGTATAGATTTGAACATATCTTCATACGGGTATAATAAATAAATAAATAAATTGTGTTCCCGTCTGAAGTAATAAATTAATACAAAATTTTAATATAGCATTCTCATCGCTCTGTTCTGCAGGATTTACATTCTCGACTTAACCTCAGCTATAGAAGAAAATATGATTCTTGAGCAATAATCGAAGTGAGGTAGAATCATACCATTGAATAACATTATAGCCGTTGACTTCGAAATACTGTTGCGCAATCAACCTAGAAATTTGTTTGATATTTTTTTGCACATCTTATAAATGTGCCCAACAAATTTCACATATCGTTAATGATCATGCAAAGATATTTCATATCGCTTACTATATCTATAAAATCATTGTTTAACTTTAAACTGTTAGCTTTTAAAGGACTTCAGGAATGCATAATCATACCTTTAGCTTTTGCTACATAAATTTTATGTTCATGTTTGTTCATGTTCATGTTTAACCAATCGTAAATATGATCGAGAACCGCGTTAACTCTCGCAATCAAATTATCCAAATTTTTTCTAGATATATATATCAGACAATCATCACATAATGCAATTCTGCAGAATTGTAGTACTGTACTAATATACCACAAAATATATTACCACAAAATTTTGTGGATATATACCACAAAAAGTAAAACCCCTAGAACGGGTCCTTGTGGAACACCCAAATTGACAGCTCTTGCGTCTGAATTCGTTTAATTTATTTTGGAACTGTGAGTTCTGCCTGTAAGATATGCTTCAAACCAATTATATTCCTTGCCTTTTACACCATATTGAGTCAGCTTACTTAATAAAATTTCACGATCGATGGTTTCAAAAGCGCGCTTGAAACCTAAAAAAAATGCTACCAGAATGTCACAATTATCAAACATCTTTTTCCATTCAAAAATAACCCAATTCATAGAGACCTTTTCTAAACCCAGATGTATAACATGAGAAACTATTTCTAACACTAGATGTATCTGGAACTGGGATGTTATTTCTTTCTGAATAATTGTCAAATTGCTGACAGAGTACTTTCTCCAAATTTTTTTCGGAAGATGGTAACACAGTTCTTGGTCTGAAATCTTTAGTTTTAGATGAAATCTTTACTTTTACGACTAGAACAACAATAGACTCCTTCCAGCTTTATGGAAAAACTCCAAAGGCAAACGAGTTGTTAATTATGTGAAGCAAAGGTGGGCCTATTATTTGGATAGAATCTAAGAACATGTCTATATTTAGCCCAACAATTATAACAATTTCTTTTTTTATTCATATTTTATTCATATTTCTAATATGTTCTTTAATGAAGGCTCATTAATTGCGTCAAAAACAAATTCTGCTTGAACAGTACGTATTTTTGCGGAGTATTGAACTTGAGGAATGCTATTGTTAATTTGTATTATACCATCAATAAAAAAATCATTTAAATTGTTCGCAATTTCGACATCAGCTTTAAAAGTTTTGTTTCCTATAATTACATCATTTATACCATTATCTTCATGCTTATTTAGTACTAAGTTCTTGATCGTTTTCCAAATACACTTTTCATCATGTCCACACAAATATATGCATATATTTTATTTTTAAAGTAGCTATCTCTGACATTAATAATTTCTTGTTAAACGTTACGGACAGCTTTGTACTCGTCCCAGTAGTCTCTACTATTATTACTATGTCACCTACTATGCAACTTTTTCACCTTTTATTATTCTCAGCATGTCAATAAACCATCCTGGCAATATATTTGTATTTTTGATCATTTTATAGCTAGTTATTTTTTCAATACTTAAAGTTAATTTATTTTTAAAGAAGAGCGCTACTGTGCTTAAATCATTCTCATCCATTGTACGATTTAATTGCATTCTCTCGAGAATTAATACATAATTAATCTTATCATATTTAAGAATTCTAATTTTTTTACCTTTATCTAATGGTTTTATTACATGTGAGATAACTTTTACCTTAATAAGTTCGTGGTCTGAAATTCTCTTGCCACAATTTTGAATATATGTAGCAATTGTTGTACTGGATAGAAACTAGAGGGTGTTCTATATAGAACTACCAAACACCACTCAGTTTTGCCAAACTATATTCTAATAGCTAAAAACCAAACAAAATTATTTATAAACATGTTAACTACTTTAAATTGCAGTTTATTTTTATATAGTTGCTTTAAAGTTTGACATAGTTGCTATTTGAAAAAGTTACTATTTTCGTAAGTTACTATTTGAAAAATTATTTAATTGCTAGAATACTTTCTTTGAATGTTGAAAATCTAAGCATCTAAAGCAACGTCAAACGTAAGTTCCATCAAAAACAATACAATATTCCCATCCTTAACGTATTTTCTTTTCTTTCATAATTTTCTTATAGTCTTCCACATTTAATTCAACCATAGCCGAGAAAGAATTCAATTTTTGTATTAGTTTTGAAAAATGCTTTAAGTTGCAGATCACTTTTTTTCAACATCTCATTTTGTTTTTTTAATTTGTTAACAACTTCATCATCACTTATTTCCTATGCAATACCGTTAATACGATTTCTACTTTTTCTGTAATTTACCAAATTTACTTTATAATCTTCACCAATAACTTTTTCGGCTACTTCTTTAAATTTACTACTTGACACCTTATTGACACAGACTACTTGTAATATACCATCTTTCTTACATTTTATGTTAATAGCTTAAAACCGTACTAGATCTGGATAAATATTCTTTTTCAAATCCGTTAAAGTTATTGATGCACTCTGGGCTTGCTTTGGCTTAAACATTACCGCAGGAGCCTTTTTTACAGTATCTGCAAATGACTTTATGGCTGCTTCTTGATGTTTAATATCATCTGAAAGATTATTTATTATTTCACTCTGAAAATCAACCTTCTGTTTTACTTCTTTTAAAAGTGTGGTATGACTAATATCTTTCATTTCATCTAATAATTTTTGCATTTCAATCTCGCGTTCTAAATTTATATTCTCTGCGTAACTGTTCTTTATATTATTGATTGACTTCAAAACGTTCCATTCTTTGCAGCATTGTTTTTCTATCTCTTACAACGATATTCTTAATATGCTCATTTTTTTTTATTAATTTAATATTTATTTCACTATTGTGTTCATCCAACTCCTTTATAACTTCTGCTTTCTATTCTCTACGATATCATAATTTCTTTTATTGCATCATCTACATTTGTTATATAGAGCATACACAATCATCACACATGGTTCTTAGGAATAGGCAGATGCGAAGTACACTACAACTATTTTCGTCCATAGAGGCACAAGCAACAGTTTTGTGGTAAATTTTATTACACACACCAGCACATCTTATTCTTGAATCCCCTTTTATTCTGCATCGACAATTATTGCACTCCGCCATAGTTACTCGTTTTATTCTATTTTTTTATAAAATGTAATTTACTATATTTTTCTTACTCACGTAAGATCGAATTTGCAACTACTTTTTTTCCCACCTTGACGATAATACTGATCCTACTACAACTGTCCTACTTAAATACTGTCAGCTTGAAATGACAAATTGACAGCAAACCCATACAGCCTTTCAGTAAATGTTTACTCTCCAAGCCGTACGTGGTGAACCGCTACTTTGTTTTGCTAATCCATTTCAATAAATAATAATAATTTAAAAGAAAAAACGAGGAAGAATACAGTTGCTTTTGTCAACTCGTAGATACCCGTACGAACCGTTAGTATGTTCACAGCCTGTTACTCTGCTCACAATATTATTTTTTTATATTTTAGTATTTTAAAATAATTTGGGTAAATTTTATAATTTCTAGAACTATGGGTTGTACATATATTCAAACTATATGTTTATATGTACATTCTTCAAAAGCAGATTCTAACCTTCCACATAACGATTATCAATCCAAAACTTTTTCAAATATTCTATAGTACCATTTAATACTAAGCAAAGTACAAAAGTACAAAAAAGTATTAAAGTACTAAAGTACAAAATAGTAAATATAATTTTAAATATTATATTATATTATATTTAAATATTCCATTGGCAGAATAATTTTTTATAAGTACAATAAAATACATATATGTATGTAAATACGGCGCTATATAATATACATCTATACTCTTATCATTCATTCACTAGTGACATATACGATATGTAAATAAACATGATATTATATAAGTATGTATATATATTAATATCATATAAATAAAAATTCTTCAAGCAACCGTTATGTTGTTTATTTATTTACATTTTTATGTACTACGCATTATATCCTCAACAATTTCAAATTATCGAGTAAAACAAAATGGAAAAAATTCGTTAAAGAAATTTGTTAGAAAATTTGAAAAAATCAAGTAACACTTTCGTCAATTATAAAGTAACCCTATATTATTAAAAAAAGTTGTTAACAGAAATAAGAGTATAATGTTGGAGCTTTAATTTTTGTGTATTACTTCAAAAAAATTTTAACAGGTGTTCAAGTTACAGGTGTTTAAAAATAGGAAATTTTCAGGTTTTTCACCCCTTACAGCTCCTAAACGGGGGGTGATACAAAAAAAATTTTTGAAATGACTCATACTTATTTTCAAAGATCTAACTTCTGTCAAAATTAAACTTTAACCGTTTAGAAGATAGAAGGGTTAAAGAATTTTGCAAAATTTAAGTTTCGCATAACGGTAAATTAAGAAACCGTATGCCACAAATATATATTTATTGTATATATAAAGTTAATAAAAGTAGTAATCGTTTGCCGTTTTCAAAATGAAGATATAGCTTATACAACTTGTGCTATAACAATTTAAATATAGAGCTTTTTTGAACCTTTGGGGAGGGGAACCGTAGGGGCTACAAAAAAAACCTACAAATTACTCCCAGAATATTTTGTGTAAATTTCAAGATTCTAGCTTTTTTAGTTTTTGAGTTAGCGTGCTGACGAACGGACGGACGGACGGACGGACGTGGCTCAAAAGTCTTAGAATTTTTTTCTGATCCGATCCATACCTTTGAAGGTATATCTAGCTTGCTTATTTCGAGGTGTTACAAACGGAGGAGTAATTTTGTTATACCCGATCCTATCGTACGGGTATAAAGAGTCCAGTAATTTATAAATTTCCTTGAGTACCAGGTAATAATACCTTTTGCAATAAAATTCGACAAATTTATTTTTGTTATTCATTTTTAGTTAATATAATAAATGGAGCTGATTTTAACACGACCAACCCGAACGATTACTCAACTTTGTAAAATAACAGATTTTCTAACACTGAAAAGGGAAAACAGGCAAACTTCGTTGGCACCGGCCGAAGAAACCTGGGGTATGTAAATAACATGCAAGGAGGTACTCAAAACTAATTAAACAGAAGAAAATAATAAATATCAATTTTCATTTAGAACTATGGATTGTACATATATTCAAACTATATGTTTATATTTATACATTCTTCAAAAGCAGATTCTAACCTTCCACATAACGATTATCAATCCAAAACTTTTCCAAATATGCTATAGTATTTTAATACTAAGCGGTAAATGTATATTAAATTACAAAATAGTAAATATAATTTTAAATACTATATTATATTAATGCGTACATAGTATATTTATATTGTTATAAGTATATCGCCATACATTGCAATATTTCTTTAAAAATATTTTCATTCATAGAATAATTTCTTATAAGTACAATAAAATACATATGTATATGTATGTAAATACGAGGCGCTATATAATATACATCTATACATCTATACTTATCATTCATTTATCAGTGAGATATACGATATGTAAATAAACGTGATATTATTTAAGTATGTATGTATATCAATATCATATAAATAGAAATTCTTCAAGCGACCGTTATGTTGTTTATTTATTTACATTTTTTTGTACTACGCATAATATCGTCAACAATTTCAAATTATCAAGTAAAACAAAATGCAAAACAATTCATTAAAGAAATTTTTTAGAAAATTTGAAAAAATGAAGTAACACTTTCGTCAATTATAAAGTAATCCTATAATATTTAAAAAAAGTTGTTAACAGAAATAAGAGTATAATGTTGAAGCTAATTTTTGTTAATGTTAATTTTTATGTATTACTTCAAAAAAATGTTAACAGGTGTTCAAGTTACAGGTGTTTAAAAATAGGAAATTTACAGTTTTTGACCCCTTACAGCTCCTAAACGGGGGGTGATACAAAAAGAAAATGACTCATACTTATTTTCAAAGATCTAACTTCTGTCAAAATTTCAAGTTTCCAACTTAAACCATTTAGAAGATAGAAGGGTTAAAGGATTTTGCAATAATTCAGTTTTGCATAACGGTAAATTAAGACACCGTATAGCACAAGTATATATTTATTATATACATGTTTGTAAAGCTCATAATAGCACCTATCGTTTGGAATTTTCAGATTGAAGATATACCTTATAGAACTTGTCTTATAACAATTTAAATATAGAGATTTTTGGTGGCTTTAGGGGGCTGTAGCTCCATAACGGGTGGGGCTACAGAAAAATTAATATTAACATAAAATTAATATTTTTATGATATCTATCAGAAGTTAAAATTTCATGGCTCTATTTCAAAAAAATTGTGGAGATTTAAAAGCTAGTTGTTCGGCATCTACCCGAAGTTTTGGTAGGAACACAACCAAAAAAAATAGGGAACCTACAAATTGCTCCCAGAATATTTTCTGTAAATTTCAAGATTCTAGCTTTCTTAGTTTTTGAGTTAGCGTGCTGACGAACGGACGGATGGACGGACATGGCTTAAGGACAGAATTTGATTCTGATCCGATCCATACCTTTGAAGGTATATCTAGCTCGCTTATTTCGAAGTGTTACAAACGGAGGAGTAATTTTATTATACCCCATCCTATCATACGGGTATAAAAATTTGCAAATGTTTTTTAATAGTTGTTTGTAAATTCCGTGCTTTTATCAGTTTTTAATTTCTTGAAACATCCGTATTTCAGTATAAATTTCTCTACTATTGTTTTTGCGACTGTTGTTGCGTCTTTAGTTTTTATTGGATAAGCTTCGACATATTTTGTTAACTCACATTGTAAAGTAAGAATATATCTATAATTATTTGATGGTTTTAATGGACCAACTGTATCTATTGTTATTGTACAAAAGATGTTGTGGCTATGTCTGTAATTACATAATTCTCTTTTGTATATTTAGTCATTTTTATTTTGTTACAAATTTCGCAATTATTTATACATTTTTTAACCATTTTATTCATATTTTTCCATACATATTTTTGTTTTAATTTACTTATACATTTATTTATTCCACAATATCCACCATATGTTCAATCATGATTCTCTTTAATTTAGTTTTCCATTTCTTGTAAATCTTTTATTTCTTTTGGAGGTTCATATAATATTAATATAACTGTTCGTATAATTGTTCATATAAAAATGTTTTGTTTGTTGATAAACTGTTTGTTTTGTTCTGTCTAAATATTATAAATTTACATCTTTAAATGTATATAAATTAAATTCTAAAATCAGCATTAATTACACCTTGAGTATAGTTACAAATTTAGTACAATTATTTTGCGTATTATAAACTTGAAATATTTTTATACTGACCTACATTACTTTAAATCTACATTAAAATTTTACAACAACAGTTTACATTACATACATTTGATATAACATAAGTTAATTTACTAGTACAATATTGTATTTCATTCAAACAGTTAATTTTTATGCATACAAATGCAGCTTCAGCAAAAACCATTGCATAACGTTTAATTGTTAAAGAAATTTTATTTATTACTAAAAATGGTAAATTTTAAATCGTAGTTTAAATAGACTAAAGTATTCTGAACATTCCGCTCACCAAGAACCTACAAAACCGTAATTTGACTTGCTGATGGTATAAGTTCTTCAGTAAACCTTGGCCAATGTATGGAACGTCTTAACTTTCGGTGTAATGAAAACTCTGGTTTGGAGGTTGCTGATGATTTGCACCTAAAAATCTTAGTCGAAATTTTGCTATATACAGTGATACCTATTAAAAGCAATAATATGAAAATAATGATGGAAATCAAAACGTATTCATGATGTTCAGGCTTAAATAACATCGAATTATTTTACATTTCATTCAATTTGTTACGTTGCTTTTCTAGAATTCTCTGGATATTGGATATCCTCTCCACCAAAGGTTGATGTTGGTTGACTAAAATTCAAATTAAAGTTCTACGTTATGACATATTTATGACAGGTATAACATCATTTTGAATCGAGGTCCATGACTGAACAGACGAGTTAGCCGCTACTGTATATGTTGGATGGTTCACTACACAGCCTGGTGGTATGGTTATAATTCCTTCATTTTCTAATTTGATTGGCTTTGAATACTCTCCCCATTCTAACATAAGATTTTGTGGTACTATTATGACAAAAATATATTGTCCTTCATTAAAAGAGGAATCCATTGGTTACTTGGTTCAACAATATTGAATTCACAGTATTCTTTAACATTTCGATGTTGTGTGAGCAGAGTAATTTCACATCGATATTTCTGAGATTCCAATCCGTAAATTGGTGAGGAGATTTGGCAAATCCTCGATGCAGTTGTATGTAAAAATTTAGTAATTTCTGTTTCTGATATTGTGAAGTAATGAGTTCTATCACTGGTTATTGCTAGATTCTTAATATTGGGTCGAATGACGATGTGCTTGGTTTGATATATTGATGTATTGTATAACAGAATAAGATTATACGAAGTAAATATTTTTGAATCGACTAAAGGTATGCTGAATTAAATTTTTGGCCGTTTTCCTGATAATGCCGTTTTGCTATTCAAGATGGCGAATACATCATGTAAGAAATTTGGATCTGTCTATTTAATGGGAAGTTGTGTCCCATAGGGTATGTTTTTGCTTATGAAATTAAGTTGATGAATCAATTCGGTGGTTGTTAAAAATAAATAATGTTTTTGAGTTTTTGCATTAATATAAAATGCTATAAGTTCATCTTGAATTTCCTTGTATCTTTTCATAGCCATTAAGTAATGTAACACTAAACTCAGTATTCCTATCTCCTTCTGTTCCATTTTATGCAATTGGTTCAGTTGTTCCTTTAATGTTTTAAATTGATTTGGAAACAGAGAATCGTTTAATTTCATCCATTTAAGAGTTGAATTGATTGTTGATGTTTGATTTTTCAATAACGAATATATTTGTTGATCATTTTCCCTTAATTGAAGTTCATATTTCTGAGCGTCTTCTTGAGCGAGTATACCAAATAAACCATTTGCAATGTTTCCCACAATGTTTAAAGGTTCTCTTGTTTTTCTTTGGTGATATGCATGATTTGTAAATATAATTTTATTACTTTGTTGAAGACGAAGAAATTGACTAAAAAGATGATTTACATGAGCCAGATAAAATGTTAAATTTTTTATTAAATGGTCTGCACACATTGTTTCTAAATTTTTAATGCCTTTATCAATTTCGTTAAGTTCTCAGCAGTATGTTCTAAATCGTAATACATAATAATTTTCCACTTTGAGCTAACCTATTTAATTTTGCCATGGCTTTCAAAATACATGCCGGGTTTGCCGGTAAATTGTGTGATGTTTACATCTTGTCCGAAAATTAAGCTGAATAATGATGACAAGAAAAAAGTTGTTGTCCATAAATTTACATTGACCTTAGAAGATGTTTGAGATTTCTTGATAACAATCTTGCTTGTATTATCATGTGGTTCATCATTTGATAGTGAGCATATTTTAGTTATATTTCTCTGTGTAATTCCTTTGTTCGTTTTTATTGAAACTACCCTTACAATACCGTCTTCTCCTGGATGTATTTTCACGATTCTTCCTAACCGCCATTTGTTTGATGAAAATCTTTCGTCCTTTATAATTTTTTCATTTGCAAGTACATATTTTGAATTGAGATATGTTTTCTTTAGAATATTATTAGCACCAACGAAGTTTCTTCTGATCTGTTTCTTTGATCTGAGTAAATGTCTGTACATAATCCTCGCTTGGCAATGAGACGGCATATTGCTGCTAAGAACGCATCACTTGTGAGATCTGTTACTAACTCCAGATGTATCGCCTTTGTAGAAAGACAAAGAAAAAGTGCAATATACGCCTTGCACAATTTCGCTCCTCGTTCACGGCTAAATTTAACAAATATTGGACCACCAAAATCAAGTCCTACAGATGAAAAAGGTCTACCAGGTGATACTCTGGACTCCGGTAGCGATCTCTGGACTCCGGTAGCGATAAAGATGAATATTGGATGATCCATTCAGGTTTTGGAAGATTGACTACAGTGCTTAAAGTTACAGTACTTGCTTCAAAATTAGTATGAGACGTCATGTCTTTTATATGTGGACAGAAGGCTTTAGTGTGACTTAGCCACTAAGGTCCTTTCCACCACAGTTGCTGTTGTCCTATTGATTCGCACTCATTCTCCGTGATGCGATATCAGCTGGATTATCCTTACTTTGAACGTGGTGCCATTGTGAACGTGTTGAGTTATTTAAAATATAACTAACTCTATTTGCTATATAAGTTTTCCATTTATTTGGATGTTGGCTAAGCTATGATAAGACAATTGTCGAGTCAGTCGAAAAAAATTTGTTCATATCTGTCCATTTGAATGCCTTAGGTACTTGCTCCATAAGTTGTAGTACAAGTTGAGCTCCACATAATTCCAAGCGTGGAATTGACACTGTTTTTATCGGAGCTACCTTCGACTTTGAAGATAACAAATTGGTTATGATTTTACCATCTGGCTTTTCAATTCTAATGTAGATAACTGGAGCATAAGCTATCATAGAAGCATCTGCAAATCGATGTAATTGTATTACATCTCCGGATTCGTAGCCATAATTGTTGCAATAATGATTTACCCTGTATAAGTATTGGTTGCAACTTGTCTGACTCATGGCGCAGTGGTTAAGTCGCCAACCTTTCAATCGAATGGTCTTGGGTTCAAACCCCGGTCAGGTCATAAATAAAAAATATGTAGTACTTTTATATCATAATAATGTATATCGTATAATTAATATTAGTAATAATAACAATAATAATAATAATAGTAATAATAATAATAATAGTAATAATAATAATAATAGTAATAATAATAATTATAATAATAATAATAATAATTAATAATAAATAATAGCTGCTACAGTGGAGCCATCTTTAGTTATATCATGCAAGTAAGGTGTTATATACTGCTGCATGTTGTAATTCACGGATGGCGCTGACTGTGTAGTAAAATAATAACAATAATAATAATAGTAATAATAATAATAGTAATAATAATAATAGTAATAATAATAATAATAATAATAATAATAATAATAGTAATAGTAATAGTAAAACAAATTATAATAATAATAATAATCATAATAGCTGCTACAGTAGAGCCATCTTTGGTTATATCATGCAAGTAAGGTGTTATATACTACTGCACGTTGTAATCCACTGATGGCGTTGACTCTGTGGTAAAATAATAATAATAATAGTAATAGTAATAATAATAGTACAATTAAATAGTATAATAAATATGAATTAATAATATAACAATAATTATAATAATAATAATAGCTACTACAGTGGGGGTATCTTTGGTTATATCATGCAAGTAAGGTGTTATATACTGCTGCACGTTATAATCCACTGATGGCGCTGACTCTGTAGTAAAATAATAATAATATTAATAAAAATATTAATACCAATAATAACAGCCGCTACAGTGACAGTGGGGGTTGCCTTCAATAGTTGCCTCATGTAGTAATATATATACTACTACATGTTGTAACTATTGTGACGGCTTTAGTCACTGTTAGCAAAATAATAATAATAATAGGCGGATTCATTGTTTCCTTACAGTCCCACTCCCAATTCAATGTTTCCGTATCCATTTTCCTATCCTTTCCTATCCCTACTCCCTAGCCAATATACTGCGTTCGCAGGTAAGGGTTTCATCCTACTATATTGGCTAAAGGGGGAGGTGGGTTTAGTCAGTAAGAATCTGACACTACCAAGGGGAAATTCTTGGTGTCTTTGGAAGATTCCCACCTCCCTTAGGAAAAAAAAAAAAAAAAACCAACCAAGAGGATCAAAGAGTTTAGATATTTTTTATTCCATTATATATATTTGTATTTGTATATTTTATATATTTGTTATGCCATTTATTTGACAGATTTCATTTTCTAATGTTCGCTGGTTTAATACGTTACTTTTAATTATAGATATATCTGCTCCTATATCTATTAAAAGAGTCAGATATTCTTTTTTGTTTTTTATTCTTACTTTTATAATATTGCAGCTTTTATCATTTCTTACTCTGCTTATTGTCTTCTGTTGAATTGATTTTGTGTATTTCTCTGCATGTTGTTTACATGGCCGCTGTAGTTTCCCTGGTTATTATTGTTATTATTGTAATTTCCTTGGTTATTACGTTGTTGACCATATTGGAACCTATCGTTATTATTATTATAGTTGCTTTGTTGATTATTACGATTATTAAAGTTGTAAAAATTTCTGTTATAATATCGCTTGTTATACTGGCCTCCAAAATTATTATTTGTCTGAAATGCATTACATTGTTTGGACGAGCAATGTTATTACCACTTTTTACTGCCAGTTGTATAGCGTTTTCTCAAACTTTTCGGCTTTGAAGGTAAAACTATTGCTCTAAATTTTTGAATGTATTTAGACCTAGTTGGTCGTTTAGTGTTATTATGACACCTCTATGCGCATCTCCTTGGTCAGATATTTGCAACTCGTTCAATTTTGCAATGTGTGTCTCTATTTTTGTTGGAAAAATATTTATGGCTTAGTTACCTTGATTTAATGACGCTAATTCTTTTTGAATTTTAGCTGTATTCTTATTCGATTAAAAACTTTTTGTTAATATTTGTTTTAATTTTTCTAGAGTAGATATTTCTTCTTCATTGCTTAGCCTATGTTTGACTCTATCTGAGAGTTTAGTTGCTTTTATAAATTTTATTAGTTTTGTTTTTTCGTTAACATCTTTCAATCTTTCAGCGTAAAATTCTATTAGACCCAAAAAATTTTAAAGATGTTTTATGTCACCTTCAAATAGTGGGACAATTTTTATTGCCATATACAGATCAAAAGTTGTCATGTTGTTTAATGTAGGTTTCAACAATATTTGAATTTGCCTAATTATTTCTCTAAGTTTTATGTTTATTAGTAGATCTCCTCTAGCGTGTTCTTCGCAATAATTCCAAACTATACATATATTTCTTTTTCTTCTATGTATGCTTGCGAGTTTTTCTTTAACGTTTTTAATAAGTCTGTTAGTTTTCCAAGTCAAGTCCATTCGAATTGGAATAAAGAAAAAAAAAAATTTTTTTTTTTACAATATAAATATTTTTTAATTTTAATATAAACATTTTTTTTTTTATTTTAATTCATTAAAAGAAATTAATTAATTCTTTAATACATTTTAAAAATCTTAATTTTTGCATTTTTATTTTAAAAATATTTATTTATTTATTCTAAATTATTTATTTATTCTTACATATAATTATTTTTTTTATTGGATTGAAGATGCAGCTAGTTGTATTGTCTTCGGTTTCTTTACTGCTTTACTGTTGACGAAAAATTTAACTACTTCAAAAACTGCTGTCATGGTTACTTCCTTCAAAATTTCATTAGTGTGGAAATTAGCTTGTTGTAGAATGGTTGTATCAGATGAGAAAAGACCCTTGTTATTCTGCTTTTAGTGATTTAATTTTCTTCAATAAATTTTCTTTGTTGGTGCCTGATTTTACATATGGTAAGCAACCATAAAATTTTGCAATCTCTTTTCTTAATTTGACCGCCTTTCCACCTGGTTTTATTTTTGTAGTGAGTACTCTGCTTTTGTACTGCTCTATTGTAATTTTGTTAGCTACGGCTAATTCTTCAGCTGCTTTGATTTCTTTTTGAACCCGTTCGATTTGAGCTGTCAACTCCTCAAAACGCCTGTTAAATTCTTCCCGGTCATGTATATCCATAAATAAATTGATTTAACTTGTTGTATGATGTTGTTGTTCACTGCACTTTATTCCAGGTTAGTGCAGGGTCGCCATGTAATATTTTTATTGTTATAAATTTAATGTCTATTCCTAACCACGTATATGTGTGCGGCTAACTGTTTAAATATTATGTCATTCCCTATGGGCACACATCTACTATGCTGTAATTTTATCCGGCTCAGCAAGCCAATGGGTCTTCGCAAAGTTAATTACCAGCTTTCCTTGTTCGTTTCAGGAAAGCCAAACCTGTTTTGATAGTAATCGCAAAGTGAATTGCAAAAGGGATAAGAAGAAGATTAATGCAAAGTTAATTGCACTTTTAGATTTCAAGAGAAAGAAACAAGCTATATTGCTTTCTTTAAAGCTTGAAATAACTCTGATTTATTTTAAAAATCTTAGCCTATTTATACAAAAATTTAAATTCCAAAATTACATACAAAATATCAAAGTCAATAAATTATTTTTTTAAAATAATCATAACCAAAATATTAATGTCAAAAATATTTACTAAAAGATAATATCATATGATTGCATGCACAATGTATAAAAATAAAAATAGTGTAATCTAATCCTCTTTTATTTGAAAGAATATTTCTTTTCTCTCTTGTACAACAACAATGTACTGTATAATATAAAAAGGGAACGCAATTTTAAAAGTGTCACCACACAAAACGTTTAGGTCGGCTAATTATTATTATTATTATTTAATTTACTTTAAATGTTTGAATTTGTAATTAAAAAGTTAATTTACAATTATGGAAATATTTTTGTGAACAAGTGTCAAGAAATACTACTCCATTATCGATAAATAATTTTTATGAGCAATAACAACGATAAATCGAGAAATCGGCAGTGTAAATAAAAAATTGCAGGACACCTAATGTTCAATTAGAAGAAACTGAAAAACAAATTTTTAAATTAATGGAAGAAGATATAATATAGCATTTAATATGTTCACCATTGTTAATAGTGTCCAAAAACATGCATGATGGGGAGAAGAAGTGGAAGCTAGTGGTACATTTTAGATCACTAAATAAAAAAATAGTTGACGCCAAATTTCCATTAACAAGACTAGACGACGTTTTAGATAAATTGGGTAAATCAAAATATCTTTCTGACTCATGGCGCAGTGGTTAAGTCGCCAACCTTTCAATCGAAGGGTCTTGGGTTCAAACCCCGGTCAGGTCTTATAAATAAAAAATATTTAGTAATTTTATATAGTAATAATGTATATCGTATAATTAATAGTAGTAATAATAATAATAATAACAATAATAATAACAATGATAATAATACTAATAATAATAGTAATAATAACAATAATAATAATAGTAATCATAATAATAATAATAGTAATAATAATAATAATAATAATAATAATAATAGTAATAATAATAATAATAATAATAATAATAATAATAGTAATAATAATAATAACTGCTACAGTTGAGCTATCAGCTATCTTTGGTTATATCATGCAGTAATGTGTTATATACTGCTCCACGTTGTAATCGACTGATAGCCCTGACTATGTAGTAAAATAATAATAATATTAATAAGTAATATTAATACCAATAATAATAGCCGTTACAGTGACAGTGGGGGTTGCCCGCAGTAATTACCTCATGTAGTAAGGTGTTTTATAATACTACATGTTGTAACTGTTTGAACGGCTATAGCCACTGTTGGCAAAATAGTAATAATAATAGGCGGATTCATTGTTTCCTTACAGTCCCACTACCAATTCAATGTTTCCGTATCCATTTCCTATCCTTTCCTATCCCTACTTCCTAGCCAATATACTGCGTTCACAGGTAAAGGTTTCATCCCATTATATTAGCTAAAGGGTGTTGGGTTTAGTTAGTGAGAATCTGAAACTACCAAGGAGGGAATTCTTGGTGTCCTTGGAAGATTTTTACTTCCTTTAAGAAAAAAAGAGACAAAAAAGGACATTATCAATTTAAAATATTACCGTTTGGATTAAAAATATTAACAAATAGTTTTCAGCGTATGGTTGTTCGCTGCTAGAATAAAAAGCTGCATTTCTATATGAAGATGATATAATAGTATTTGTATCGAATTTAAGAGACAACAATGAAAATTTCATTAAAGTTTTACAACGGTTTTAGAAAAATATTGTTTGAAATAAAATCCAAGGAAATGCAATTTCTTAAAACTAGAAGCGGTATATTTAACAAATCTTATAACATCAGAAGGGATTAAAACTGATCCAGACAAATATGGTACAATTAAAATTTATCCTACACCAAAAGATGCTGTTGAAGTAAGAAGTTTTGTAGATTTCTACAGAAGCTTCATCAAAGATTTTGCAGAAATTGCCAAAAAGCTGGTTAATTTTAAAGAAGAAGCAATTAATATTCAGTTGGGATAAAGAACATAATAATGCATTTGAAAAACTTAAAGAAAAATTTATATACCCGCCTATATTAAGTTATCCAAATTTCTCAGAACGATTTATATTGACAAGAGAGCCTTCGAATTATGCATTAAAAGCTGTACTATTTCAAGGAATTGTAGGAAAAGATAAACCTATAGCCTATGCTAGTAAATCATTGAATAAGCATGAATTAAATAAAACAATTATAAAAAAATAACTTTTGGCAATATGTTGGGGTATAAACTATTTTACACCATATATTTTTGTTAAAAGATTTATAGTTTATACTGACATAGACCATTAGGAAGTTTATTTGCTCATAAAAATCCATCATCCCAATTAACAATCAATCAATCGTAATTCGTACGTCGAGCAAATAACACCGAACAACTTAAAATTAATTTTAATAAAATATAACATTGAATATTATTGTTGCATTTTCTTCTATATATTAAATCTATACATATTAATCTTTTTCTGTATATATTGGACTATTTCTATATATTAATCAAAGAAAAATAAAACAAAAATGAAGTTTAGTGTTCATTTTTTCATTTTTGCAGTTTATCTGTTCAATAAATTCAACAAAATTTTATTAAAATAAATTGTACATAATATAAATCAACTTTTACTTAAAAAATTTTTAACTTTTTCTTAATTAGTTGAAAAAAAAAATAAGAATAAGAACAATTCAATATAATTAATTCAATCTAACAACAAGTGATATAAAGTGTAGCAACAAAAAATTTTACCAATAAATTTCTAAATACATTTTTTATTTCTTTATTAACTTAAATAGTTTAAATATATTATATAAAATTCACTATAATACAATTAAAAGCGGATATAATCATTAAACATTAATTAAACAATAAAACAAAATATAAATATGAATACAACATAACCTAAAATTGCACTAAATTTTTATATGCTGAATTTTTCTTCTTTCAAATCAACTTTCAACACACATCAGAACTTCAACCAATTTTGCACTTACATAAAAATAAATACTTTTTTTCATATATAATGCATTATAATAACACTCTTTAAATTTAATAATTTCAATTATACTAAACTAATATCAAATAATTTTTAAAACATTGTAAAAAAAAAAAAATTAAAATAAAAAAAAAACTTTTAACTACAATTTAATTGCTCAATTTATTTTTAATATCTTTTTAAATAATTCTGAAAACATTGTAAAAAAAATCATTTAAAATTTTTATGATTAATGATTAAATTATGATTTCTGTTATGGATTTGCTTACTACCAACTAAAGCATTGGATTTTTTATAATTTGTTTTTCTTTTATAATTTTAAATTTTTCTTAATTAATTTATTTTAAACTGTTTACTCATTATTTTAATTCCAATTTAAATACTTATTTTTTTGTTTTTAATTTGAATACTTATTTTTTTGTTTTTAATTATTGTTCCCGGCTGGGTACAATAATTATAATATAATAAAACAAAAAAAAAATATTCATATATCGCAATATATAAATACTTAATATATCATAATATCTCGTACACCCCACATTCCTACCAGGAAACAGGGGTTATAGTTACCTGGCACATTTATGTACCACGGTACCTGGATATAAATAAATAAATAAAACACAAAATTTATTTTATATTATGTTATTGTTACTACTTTTTTTTTTCTTGAAAAAACACAAATGTGAAATATGTTCCCTTTCTTTTAAATTATTTTTTAATTAAATTAATTCTCTTCTTTTTACTCATATTAAAATTGCATTCAAATGAAAGAATTAGAAATAAAATGTAAAATTAAATTATTTTGATATAAAATAATATATAGTGGTGGATATAAAATAAATATTGTTTGTATATGATAAGGTTTTCTAAAGTGTCATGTAACATTAGTGTTTTTCTTCTATCCAATCTAATTTCTATGTATGACGAATTATGTTTCAGATTTTATTATTTAGTATTATTTCTTTTTTTATAATATGTTATCATTCTTTCTTCTTTCAAAAGGAGATTATAATATATTATAATTCTTTTTGTTTAAATTTTTTAATTAAATTTTATAATATCAATTTTATTTTCCGTTGTCATATTGTACTACCATGATGGCTTTTCTATTAATTTTTGCAATATTCGTGGTCTCGCATCAAACTTTTGCGCCGTAGAAACAAATTTATTCTCAGAAAGGCCAGTATTGTTAGCACTATGCGAAACTCAAGTTAAAGACTATAGTAGTAATTTTAATATTAACGACTATTCTTTGGTTTATATATTCGTTATGATGTAAATTTCAACCCACTTCACAATTTAAAAGGCTCCAAACATATTTTTCATTATATATGATTTAACTACGTGTTGAAAAGTCTACAATATTTTTCTGTTTTTTATACAGATCTCGCCAAGCAAGTGATTCTGAAACAGCTGTTGCCATTGAGGAACTATCGAATAACATCAACTATGTTATGCTGGTCTAACACTCGGATGCTGATTGTTATCGCTGGTGACTTCAACAACAAAAGCTGGCTCCATTATTCTAGCCACAATGCACTAGAAGCCAGGCAATTTGAACTATTTTCAAATCTCTTCCAACTCTCGCAACTTGTTAAGAACCCAACGAGGATTCAAGATCAAAATGGCCATAATAAACATCTTCTGGACTTATTTCTAACCACAAAATCAGTAAAATACACAGTTTCTGTTAACTCTTCGGTTGGTAACTCCGAATTTCCTTCTGAAAATCAGTTTTTGAAGAGATATATCTGCTACTATGAGCATAACCCCAAAAAGATTGGCTTGGCATTACAACCGGGCTAACTGGGATGGCTTGAATCATTTTTTAAAGGCTTCGACTGGTCTATATACTTTCGTGAAGGAAATGTTGATCTTTTTGCTGATGCCATTAGTAAACTTTTCATACCTAGATCGTATAAGTCTATTCAACCAAATAACAAGTCATGGTTTAATGACATTTAAAAAAAAGGCCCATCAGAAATAAAGTTTAAACTTTACAACGCTTATATCTCGAAGGCATCAAGTAGAAGTTATAAAGTGGCTCGAAATGATTTGCTAAAAAATTATCAGTCAACAAAAGTTGCTGAATAACCAGAGGTTGAAGCATAAAACTCTTCATCAACCCAACTGCAATCGTTCTTTTTGAATATTTGAAAAAAATGTTAAGTAGAACTTTTGTAAATCTTCATTTTCTCCCTCGATTAATAATAAAGGCTCTATCGTGTCAGATTTAGCTGGTAAAACTAACTTGTTTACAAGAGTTTTTGCGGCAAATTCCACACTCCCTCCTACATCTCAACTTCCACCAACAATTCCTGAAGTTGTTCGCTCGTGTAGATTTGGAAAGATCTACTTCAAGAATCGAGCTGTAGTGAAAGTTCTGAAGAATCTGAATGATTAAAAGTCCACTGATCCTGATGGAATCCCCGTCATGGTTCTAAAAAAGACTATCTTCTCCATTTCGAAACCTCTGCGTAACCTTTTTAACCTTTTGTTTTCGACTGGTATATATCCCAGTCAGTGGAAGGTTGCTTATATTTCCACAATTCCCAAAAAAGGTGACAAAAGCGAATCCTCAAACTAGAGATCTAGAGCTATCATTTCGATCATTTCCAAAGTGATGGAAACTATTATCAACTCTAATGTCAGGAAATATTTAGACGATAGGAGTATCTTACATGATCGCCAATACGGTTTTAGAAGCAACCGATCGACTGGTGATCTTATAACATACATTAATGGTAAACTTAACATCAGCATTCAATACTCTTGTGAAAGTACTGTTGTTGCTCTCGATATTTCGAAAGCTTTTGATCGAGTATGGTGTGCTGCTCTGTTGAACAAATGTTAAGCTCTAGGTCTTGGTCAAGTTTTATGTAAATGGATTGAAGAATATCTTTCAAATTGTTGTATTCGTGTTCTGATCGACGGCTACACGTCTGTCTGATAATATTAAAAAAAATTAATTATAATCAGAGAGTTCTCGGGGAAATCGTTCACCGATCGGAAAACCTGAACATTTTGAGCATGTGGGAATGCAGCTAAATCAAAAAAGAATGTGGAATGATCATATTTTTGATATAGCGGAAAGTGCTGCCAAATGCTTGGGTTTTCTCTTTAGGTGTAAACCGTATCTCTCTTCAAGGGACGCGTCCAAAATCTATAAGGCATATATACGACCTAAGATAGAATGTAACTCAGATATATGGGCTGGCGCCTCATCCACTTCCATAAACTTCCTCGATCTAGTTCAAAAACGCGCCATTCGTCTAATTAATGACCACATAGTGAGTAATACTATAGCCTCGCTTGATATCCGTCGTAATATAGGAGCTGCTTCTCTTTTTTATAGATATTTTGTATGACACTTGCTCAGTTGAAATAAAATCACTGATACCTCCTCTTAAATAATTCCAACGCACTGCAAGAGGGGCAGTAAATGCGTATTCCTACTATGTGGAGCTACGTAAGTGGTACACTACTTGTTATAGCAATTCGTTTGTTGTTAGAACTGCAAAAATTTGGGATTTATTACCATCGACCGTATTCCCAAAAGTTGGCGGTTTTAGTACTTTCAATTTGCCCAAACTTTAGAAGAATCTCAACAGATTTTTCTCAAATTTACTCTTTAACTCCCCGCTATCCGTAAATAAGTAAATAAAATAGAATGTAAATGAAATATATATTTTTAGAAATAAGTAAACAAAATAAAATGTAAAAGAAATGAAAATGATTAGAAATAACTAACTAAAAAGAGTTATTAGTTAAGCCTTCACGACGGTAACGCTGAAGGTGTACAAAAAGAATGGGGTGGAAGCCTCAAGGAACATCGGTGAAGAGGCAAGTGGGTGGGTGACGTCTTTACTTACTCAAAAAGGGTGGGTGACGTCTTTACTTAGATGTGATTCTGATAGCTTTGATGACGCCAAAAGCTTCTCAATGGACTTCGAGGATGAAACTAACGCTACCGTGGTGGAGATTTAGGTTGACTCAGTTAATAAAGCTACTCCAAATTAATCTCCATTTTTCCAAATCGACTCCACCGCACTTGAAATTTGCCTCAGGAAAACGGGAGATAATATTATCTTGATCCAAGAGCCATATGTGGCAATAAAATTTGTTCATGAACTCAAGATACTTGGTTATACGTTGTTGTATAATAAAGAGCTATACAAACCTAGAGCGCGCGACTTTAATGAACGATTTTTAGTTATATAAAAAAAAAATAAAAAAACCAGTTATTTATTTTATAAGAAAGCACTTTTATTTATATATGATTTATCTCGTTTTGTCTTACAACATGACTGAATTTATAATATATTGTTATAATTAATTAACGCAAAATACTAAGGTAGCATTTTGTCAATTAAGCATTATTTTAGTAAAGTTTGTGGAGTATTTGTACTAAAAATATTTTATTATGTAAAATATTTTATTTGGTAGGAACATTAATGTTTCCCACATTTTCATTTAACAGGAAGTGCTGAGTTAGCGTCTACAATATTTATTTTGGAATGTACAGGTTGACTATACATCTCTCACGCACTTGCTAAAAATACTTTAAATTTATCTTTTATGTTTAATTACAGCGATCCTGATCTGGTTACGGCTAGTCTGGTTACGGCTAGCTAAAATACTCAAGGCTCTGGGTTTTTGCGACGTATCTCGGGTGAGTCACTTTTGATTACATTTTAAGTACTAACTTTCTTATATGTAACACTGGCAGGGAAAGTACCTTTGTTACTAGTAATAGGTAAGAGGTCTTAGATATAACCTTAGTCTCAAACTTCATTTTTTCTAAAATAAACTCATGGGAAGTTTCTGAGGATCATTCCTTTTAGATCACAGATACCTTGAGTTCAATCTGGACGGAAGCCCCCCAATAAAGTCAGTGTATCGTAACCTTAAGAGAACTGACTGAAACAAATACAGGGAGCACTTGAAGTCAACGCCTTTCTCTATAAATGCTGGAATTCCTAAAAATACCAGGATTTAAATAGCATATTAAACGTTTTTACTAAGGCCTGTAATAACTTCTGATGGCATTCGTGTAAGGAAAGATAGGAAAGATAGGAAGGCTTTTAATAAATCCAAAAAACAAAGGAAGTACAGGAATGAAACTTTTTTTATCAGTACAACGAAGCACTTAAAAAGGCAAAAAGGGTTACCGGAGGTATAGAAAACGTATCTGAGGCATCAGAAAAATCCTATCCTTCTCTCCTCCCTTTACTATCACAGAGGTAGTTGTTACAGGAGACAAACTACAATGGGCTATAGATAGTTTCAAACCATTCAAGTCATGCTGACCGGATGGTATTTGGTACATGATACTTTGCTGAAGAAAAAAAATTCTGAACGAGAAAATCCCGAAAAAAAATCTCAAATTTAATTTGGTCGAAAAAATTCCGAATGTTACAAAATCCGAAAAAAAAATCTTGAAATCCAAAAATCCCGAAATCAAGTAAATTTATGTTCAGGTAAGTACAAGGTTTGTTGGTTGGTGTGGGTGGCTGGTTACCGCCACTCATTACATTGACCCCAATTAGCGCGTTAGCACCGTTTTACTACCACTTCCGAGACCAGAAGGCTTATGATAAGGCCATATTAGTTTAATTTTAGATCTATCTCGTTGCGTTCAGAAACCTTACCATTTCTGCAGGTTGCTTAACCGCTAGATCACTAAGATCGTTGAGTTGATGGCTACCCAGAATTGCTCTTCTGGCCCTCGCCATCGCTTGGAACTTATAGGTGAAGTGTGTAATGGATTCTTTCTCATTCTGTTCACCACAGCTGCAACATGATGAATTGAATGGGATACCTAGTCTGGCCGCATGTTCACCAATTGGCCAGTTGCCCGTGAACTCACCTATTGTTCTGGCTATCTTCCGTCGGGATAGCTGCAATAGATTTTCGATTATTTTTCTATCATACGATGGCCAACCTTTCCTGGCCGTACAACATGTGGCTAGTGTATTCCACCTTCTATTTGCTAAGAACTAAAAGTGGAGGAAGATATCTCTCTTAATGCTGTTTAGCGGGGGTTCTACCTGTTCCGCCAGTGAAACATTTAGGCTGGAATCCCTCCTTGCTAACTCATCAGCATGTTCATTTCCTGCGATGTTCCTATGTCCCGGAACCCCCAGTAATGTAAAATTGAATTGATTACTTATATTCTTAAGCTCGTCGAAGCATTTTCTGACGAGCTTAAGAATTGCAGAGTTTGCTGCGAATCGGCAATTGCTGCTTGGCTGTCCTTAACTATTGCAATACTTCCTACCAGAGAAGTATGGTTTTCTAGTATTTGGCATGCTTTTCAGATTCCTAGCATTTCAGCTTGAAATACACTCGCTTTATCTGGAAGGCTAAGTTTCAATTTCTCCGAAGGGGTTTTCCTGTTTCCATTCCCTTCTTGATGGAACCTTGACTTTATAGTTCTTAATAATTTCCAAACTTGGCATTACGTAGTCTATGGAATCTAGCAGATCATGATATATCGAGCTTAGAATGCTCCTGTGTCTATAGGGTTTTGCACGCCAGTATCCATTCTCTCGAAGACTGATTGCACTACAACAGGCTAGAGATTTAATATGAAGGTGAGTCGGGAGAAGGTATAGAAGTGCATCCAGTGCATTACGTGGCGTTGGCCTTAACGCACCCGTAATACTTACACATGCACCCTCTGTACTCTACCAAGCTTGGTTCGAATATACTTCTTCTCCAGAGCTGGCCACCATACTAGTGATCCTAAGGTAAGGATGGGGCGTACTATAGCTGTGTACATGCTTGGATGCTGGATGTACTTCTATACCTTCTCCCGGCTGACCTTCATATTAAATCTCTAGCCTGTTGTAATGCAATTAGACTTTGAGAGAATGGATACTGGCGTGCAAAACCCTATGGACACAGCAGTATTCTAAGCTCGATATATCATGATCTGCCAGATTCCACAGACTACGTAATGCCAAGTTTGGAAATTACCAAGAACATTAAAGTCAAGATTCCATCAAGAAGGGAATGGAAACAGAAAAACCCCTTGGGAGAAATTGACACCGCACTCTTCACTGATGGTTCAAAGATGGAGTGTGGTGTTGGTGCGGGTGTCTATTCAGAATTACTAAAAATAGAACATGCTTTCCGTCTGCCAGATAAAGCGAGTGTATTTCAAGCTGAAATGCTAGGAATCTTGAAAGCATGCCAAATACTAGGGAACAATTCTTCTCCGGGAGGAAGCATTGCAATAGTTACAGACAGCCAAGCAACAATTGCGGCTCTCAACTCTGCAATAATAACATCTAAGCTTGTCAAAAAATGCTTTGACGAGCTTAAGAATGTAAGTAATCAATTCAATGTTACATTACTGTGGGTTCCGGGACATAGGAACATAGCAGGAAATGAACATGCTGATGAGTTAGCAAAGAGGGGTTCCAGCCTAAATCCTTCACTGGCGGAACAGGTAGAGCCCCCGCTAAACAGCGTTAAGAGAGATATCTTCCTCCACTTTTTGTTCTTAGCAAATAGAAGGTGGAACGAACTAGCCACATGTCGTACGGCCAGGAAAGTCTGGCCATCGTATGATAAAAAAATAACCGAAAATCTATTGAAGCTATCCCGACGGAACATAGCCAGAACAATAGGCGTGTTCACGGGCCACTGACCAATTGGTGAACATGCGGCCAGAATAGGTATCCCATTCAATTCATCATGCCGCAGCTGTGGTGAACAGAATGAGAAAGAATCCATTACACACTTCACCTGTAAGTGCCCAGAAGAGCCATTCTGGGTAGCCATCAATTCAACGATCTTAGTGATCTAGCGGTTAAGTAACCTGCAGAAATGGTAAGGTTTCTTAACGCAACGAAATGGATCTAAAATTAAACTAATATAGCCCTATTATAAGACTTGTGGTCACGGAAGTGGTAGCAAAACGGTGCTAACGCGCTAATTGGGGTCACTGCCAGGAGCGGCGGTGGCCAGCCACTCACACCAACCAACCAACATGCTTAAAGCCATTCTTGGTTTTAATCCCTATTTTTTACTTAACATTTTCCTACAAGAATACAGGGCTACATAGGCCTTTTTAGCTCTTTCTTCGGTATTAGCTTTCCATTTCAATTTTGGGTCAAGTACCACTCCTAGGTATTTAACACTCGAGGCTAGATTTAGATACACACCATCCAATTTCGCCTTAGTGACTTTTGGTTATGGTTGTAAATAACATTAGTTCTGTTTTACTCGGGTTGATGCACAGGCCACACAAATATGCCCATCCGCCAACTCTGGCTAAAGCTCTTTCCATAATTCCACTAATTATATCAATATACTTTCCAGACACTACTAGATCATTTACGTATGCGATGGCTTTGATTCCCTCATCCCGAAGGTCTTTGAGAATTCTGTTCATTACTAAAAGCCATAGTAGTGGTGATAGCACCCCACCCTGGGGTGTAACCCTGCTTAATCTTCTAGTAGTAATCTTATGGTTTCCGAGTTCCGAATATCTTTTGATTGCAACATATTAATGATCCACTGTCTAAGGGCAGTTTCTACTCCTCAATCTTCCAGTGAATCCTGTATAGCCGATATATGAATATTGTTGAAGGCACCTATGTCTATGTCTAGAAAGATGGTCAACGTATATTCTTTATATTGTATCGATTGCTCAACGCTCCGTACTAATTCACTTAGTGCCGTCTCGCTTGGCTTGTCTTTACAGTAAGCATGTTGATAGGTAAGTACATATCTACTTAAAAAAAATATAAAAATGGAGAATACTGGATGCAAAACCAGATTAAATACGCTTTTTCCAATATATAATATATACATAAATAATATGTATATGTGAGATTCTGAATTAGGAGGGATTTTAAAGTTGGATTCAAATCAGAGTTATACGCCTTTTAAAGAATATTTATATATATATAGAAATATGTGACATTCTGAATTATGGGATTATAAAGTTGAATTCGAAATCTGGGTATTCCCTTTTTTTAGAATATTTTATATATTCTGGAATATTTTATACAACCTGTCCCAAATGCCAGATTCTGAATTAGAAGGGTTTTTAGAATTGGATTTAATCAGAGAGTGTTTCGTCTTTTTCCAGAATTCGTATATTTTGTAACCTACCGGTAAGATATATGATAATTAGAATCCCACGTATCTATATATACACATATATGCGGAAAATTATCCAACTCTAAAAACCATGTTAGGCATTTTTAACATATTATTATACACTTATATATTTGAACAGATATTCCCTAGTTCACCACTGATATCAATATCCAAATAATATTCAAGTTCATAAATATGTATATTACAAATATATAAACAATAGTTTAATATTATTTGTATTAGTTATATTTCTTTTATTCCCATTTTATTTATAACAATGAATTAGTAGCACATTTGAAAAAAACAAACATAAAAATTCATAATATATGATGATATGACAGCAACCTGATTCATTTTATTTCTTTAAAACAAACATGAAAATTATTTTTATCTAAAAAAAAAAATATCTACCCCAAAAATATTTCAAGCAAAATTCTTGAATTAAAATTATTTGTTTTTGGAATCACCATAATTCGGCCACCGAATTTGAATGATTTAAAAAAAAAAATGTTTAATTCAAATTTTTTTTTCAGGATTTGTTTTTAAGAGATTTTTTTTTCGAGATTTTATATTATTTGGTATTTTGATATTTCGGGATTTCGGGATTTCTTTTTTCAAATTCTTAAATAATTTTTTTGAAGGATTTTTTCGTTAGGAATTTTTTTTCAGTAAAGTGTCATGGACCGGATGGTATTATACCCGCTAAAATGAACTTCACTCAACTATCCTGGCTTGGCTAAAAAGAATTTTTGTGGTTGTCTCAATTTGCGGCATATCCCAGACAAATGGAAACAGTGTTCATTCATAAGGCCGGTAACGGTAATCACGTCTATGCGAAAGACTTTCGGTCTATAAGCATGTCATTCTTCTTTCTAAAAACCTTAGAAAGTTGAATAGACATCCATATCCGCTGCAACTTAGATAAAAACCTGTTCTCAGCCTCTCAACTTGCCTGCTGTAAAGGGAAGTCAATAGATACCACACTTCACACCTTGACCAGCTCGATTGACAGATCTTTAAATTGCAAAGAGTATACTCTTGCATCATTTACAGTCATTGAAGGAGTGTTTAATAACGTCAATCAGAGAGCAATTGTAGACGAACTCATAAGCCACAACTCATAAGAGTACAACCGGAGGTCATCTGTTTTAGGATAAGCAACGCTTTGGCAAAAAGGTTTGTGGAAAGAGGGACCCTGCAGGGATCTCTCCTTCTTTTAACAGCCATAAACAAACTACCTAAAATTCTGGAAGAAGTGGGCTGCACACCAATCGCCTATGCTGACGAAGTTACTGTCGTTGTCAATGGCTAGTTTCCAGACATTCTCCGGGATATTTTGCAACTTGCACTAAACAAAATTATAACATGGTCTAAAGACTGTGGACTCTCAGTAAATCCACAGAAAACTGAACTAGTCCTCTTTACAAGGAAATATAAAGTTCAGAAAATAAAGCCGCCTTATTTTCTCGTTAAATGGCTCCGCTCTTGCCTTTAGCGATACGGAGAAATTTCTGGGGCTAACTGTATACAGGAAGTTAAACTGGAAAGCTAATCGCTCAGAAAGAGTGAGAGAGGTTTCTATAGCCCTCTGTTCGTACCAAAATGCCATTGGTAGGAAATGGGGGCTACATCCCTACATGACTTAATGTCTATAGAAATCCTTGATAACACACATCCTTATGTAGGGATTCCTAGTATGTTCTAGGAATCAAGTCCATTCCCGTTTTGGTGGATTACACGTCCCCCACTTACTTCTTTTAAAAAATCTCACGTGACGAGTATACCAAGCTGTGAGAGTTGAAATTCGAAAACAGTGATGACATTCGAAAGAGTACAGTTCTACACGGTTGGTTGGAAAATGAACAGCGGTTAGGATGCGGGGTTTTCTCAGAAAATTTGAATAATTGTTTCTTTATTAAATCCCATTCTTCTTTCTGCCGCTAAATCAAATGAACGTGCTTTTAATTTTCTTTATTTTCTTTTAAAAAAAGTAAAAAAAAAAATAAAATTGTAACGATAATAATTAAAATTGCCTTGAAACAACTGTGCTTTTATTCGTTAAATATTAAAAAAAATAAAATTTTAAATTATTTGTTGTTTGAACGAATTTTCTTTTTGTTTAACGTTTGCTAAAATAAAATTGCCTATTTTTAAATTAACTTTGAGTAAAATTTAAATTGCCGTTTTAATTACATTTTATTAAACTTTTGTAACTTTTTGTAAAGTATTTTATTAAATAATTAAAAATATATATAATTAAATAATTTTTAAATAATTAATAAAAACAAATACATTAAAGTATGATGAAATCAATTAAATGCAACAGTTCTGACTGCTCCGTATATGATATAAAAACTAAATCAGTGACATTTAACAGTTTTTTTTTTAAAAGTTTCATAATTTTAGATACAATCAAATGCCAAACTTCTAAAAATTTCTGAACTCAAACGAATGAACGATTTTATTACAGCGCTTTTCAAAATGCTTTCATATTTAACCTAATTACTTCTAAAACAGTTCAATATTCAAGAAAATTGATTTAAGATGCTATAGATTCAAACTTTATTCCATCTTTAGATAATATAAATCATGATTCACTTGACCAATCAAGTGAGAATCATGTCATCTCTAAAGAAGATCTTGAAAATAATTTTTTACAAAATGAAATTTTACAGTGTAGTTCTGTGATTTCGGATATTTTACAATCTATTTTTTTTTTTTAATTCTAAAACTACAAACTAGGAATATTATCCTTTGCACTTGAAGTAGTTGTGATTATATGGGATGGGACAGGTATGGAACAAATGAGGATAACAGGGAGTTAAAGGCGTTGGAATTGTCTAAGAGGATGCGTCAGTGATTTTATTTCAACTGAGTAAGTGTCATTACCTGCAAAATATCTTTAAAAAAGAGATAGAAATCCAATATAACGACGGTAGTCAAGCGAAGCTGTAATACTATAGGCTGTAATGCTATAATCACCATGGGTTCATTAATTAGACGAATGGTGCGTTTTTGAACTCGATCGAGAAAGTTTAAGGAAGTGGATGAGGCGCCAGCCCAAATATGTGAGTTATATTCCTTCTTAGGGCGTATATACGCTTTATAGACTTTGGACAGGCCTCTTGAAGAGAAATACGATATACACCTTAAGAGGAAACCCAAATATTTGGCAGCACTTTTCATATATCAAAAATATGATCATTCCACATCATTTTTTGATTTAGGTGCATGCCAAAAATGTTCAGTTTTTCCGATCAGTGCACGATTTCGCCGAGAAAGCTCAGATTAGGATTTCAATTCACTTTTTTTAATGTTATCTGTCAACATTGGTCTTTGGAAGAATTAACTCTACTCTGTTCGAACTAGCAACTTTAGTTGGATCATCGTTAACCGTAACGGTCATAGACAGCCTAGCTATGTCAATTGTGAGGGTTGTGGCATTTGACTTTCTCGAAAAAATTACAATATACCACCAGAGTGCAGTCGCCGACGAAATTGTGAATTGGATTGAAGATTGATGATAGAAGATCGTTGATAAAAATCAAAAAGAGACTAGGTGCAAAGACGGATCCTTGTGGAACGCCAGTCTTTATTTGAAATGTGTCAGACGTGCAGCCGTAGACCAGAATACGAATGCCACAAGTCGAAAGATAGTCAATCCATTTGCATAAAACCTCCAGCTTGACATTTATTCAACGGAGCAGCATGCCAAACTCGAACAAAAGCTTTTGAAATATCCTGAGCGAGGGATCGATTTTGCACTTTTTTGGGAATTGAAGAAACATGGTCACCATTCCACTGACTGGGATAGATACCAGTCGAAAAAGAAAGGTAAAAAAGGTTGCACAGAGGTATCGAGAAGGTAATATTTTTTAGAACCATGGCGAGGATTCCATCAGGACCAGTAGACTTTTTATCATTCAGATTCTTCAGAACTTTCACTACAGCTCGATTCCTGAAGTAAATCTTTCCAAATCTACAGGAACGATTTACTTCAGGAATTGTTGGTGGAAGTTCAGTTGCGGGAGGGAGTGTTGAACTTGTCGCAAAAAGTCTTGCAAACAAGTTAGCTTTATCAGCCGAATCTGATATGATACAGTCATTATTATCAATCAAAGGAGGAAATAAAGATTTACAAAAGTTCTGCTTAAAATTTTTTGCAAATGTCCAAAAAGAACGATTGTAGTTGGGTTGGTGGAGAATTTTATGCTTCAACCTCTGGTTATGCAGGAACTTTGGACTGATAATTTTTTTATAATCATTCCGAGCCACTTTATAACTTCTACGTGATGCCTTCAAGACATTAGTCTTCTAAAGTTTAAACTTTTCTACTTTATTTCTGATGGTCCTTTTCCAAATGTCAATAAACCATGACTTGTTATTTGGTTTAACAGACTTATACGATCTAGGAATGAACAGTTTCATATCCAGCATTATAGTTTACTATTGGCATCATCAAAATGATCAATATTTTTTTGAGTTATATAGACTAGTATATAGACCAGTAGAAGCCTTTTAAAAAATGATTTAGGCCATCCTTGTTAGCCCGGTTGTAATGCCAGGCTATTCTTTTTGGGGTTATTCTCGGAATAGCAGGTATACCTCTCGAGAAACTGGTTTTAAGAATGCAATGGTCGGATTTACCAAGCGGAGAGTTAGCATAAATTGTGTTTTCTTCTGGCTTTGTGGTTAGAAATAAGTTCAGAAGGTGTTGATTATAACCATTTTGGGACTTGGTTTGGGACTATGTCTCCATTAATAGTTTCAATGAAATATGATCAACACAGTTTATTTTTTTTTATTTATTTCTTTTTTTATTTAATTCAATCTTTCTTCTTCACTGGAAATTCATAAAACTTATTCCATCTAAAAAAAATGTTTTTGAAAAAAAAAAATTAATTTACATTACTTCATTACATAACCATACACTTTAAATTTTTGATTAATTAAATTCATACTTATAATTTACTTATAAGTAAATATTTATGTTACAATTTTCCTTAAACTAAAATTAAAATTTTTAAATTTAAATTGTCCAATATAAGAATAAGTAATGGTATTATTTATTTTATTTGTATAAAAAAATAGTTTTAAATACCACATCGATAGCAATTTAAAACAAAATTAAAAGAAGTGAGGTGATAATAGATAATTATATTTATATAATACAAAAAATATCGATAGTAATTTCAAATTAAGATAATAATTTATATTTAATATAAATTTATATTTCAAAGAAGCAAAAAAAAAGAACAAAAATAAAATAAAACAGAGCTAAAGTGATAACGAAAAAACAATCAAATCTAGTCAAGAAAATTTTCAGTTGCATTGTGACAAACTTCAAAAGCCACAGCTTAATTTAATTTCTTCCTATAAAATAGTCTTATTGATGTAAATTGATATAATGAAGTAGGAGTTTCGAAAATTAGTGGTCCTAAAATAAAGAATGCTAACTAGGAAACCATGATTAGAACGCAAGTTGTACCTGTTGGAAATTCTGGAACTCAGATACCCACTTTTTTGGAAAAAATATTTTTAGGACTTTAAAAAAATACAAATGCCTAATTTCAAGAACACCAAGTTTTTTGAAAGAACCCATTGAGTGATTCCTACTGCGTGAATTCAAACTATTGTTAAACGAACTACTAAAAACATAAAACATTTTTTCGTTTTATATAACACAAATCTATTGCATTCGAGAGCAAGAAAAATCAAGTCAGTATATGTATAGTCTTGCTGAGTGAGATTGAAAGATTTTGTTTTAGTTTTGCTACTAACTGTAAATTTATGTTCAAAGAACCACTTTCTGAGTATACTTAAATCATGATTTAAGTCGGCAATTAAATTAAAGTAGTTATTGGAAATATAAGGATATGCAAGATCGTCAATAAACGCAATCATTTTCTCAATAAACTGTTGCTTAAAAATAGAGTTAATGTATACTAAAAATAGTATAGAGCCTAGTACAGATCCTTGAGGAACACCAATATCGATAATCTTTGGGTTGCGTAGATTATTTTCTATTTTTACTATTTTCTAAAAAAATTTAAACCAATCTAACATGAAACAAAGTTCAACAATTTCTAACAACAAGTACAAAGTCCAACAATTTCTAATTTCTTTAGAAGAATAGAATTGTCCACCATATCGAAACTTTTAGTGATATCTACAAATAAAGCAGAACAACTTCACTTGTCGTGGAGGCCCTTTTGAATATTATAACAAAAGTGTAAAACTGTATCTTCAGTAGATAACTCTTTTTTGAACCCAAATTTTGCTGAGGTATTTTAAAATTCTACACTTAATTATTTTTTCGAAAAGTTTGGAAATGGATGGCAACAAAGCTATCCTTTATTAAACAAATGTATGACGTTTGCACACTTTAGTTCGACAAGAAAAACACCGCTTAGTATAATGTTAAATAAAATAGTTAAGACATCTACAATATTTAGCGCAACTTCTTTTAAGAGTTTATTTCAAATTCCATCATTACCACAAGACTCTGAATTATTCAAGGAATTAATTGCTTTAAGAAGCTCAACCGAATAAATATATCCAAAAAAGAAATTCCATCTTTAGTGAGATTCCTCCTTCAAACCTAAATTGTCAACACAACAATTAAGATGTAGAGATTGAATATAAGGCACCAGACTATTTGCAATTGGCGCAAAATTATCATTGAAAACATTGGCTACTTCTATAGGATCAGAAATATTAGCCCCATTAATATTTAGGTGAACAGATCTTTTGTTCATTGATTCGTTATCTAAAATGCTATTTACAAATTTCAGTTCTCTTTTCAAGTTTCCATTACAATTTGCAAAATTATGCTTATAAAAAGCTTCGCGAGTACTTACAATTACTTTTTTCAAAACTTTGCATAATTTATTGTAAATTTAAACTTAAATTTTTGTGGATGCTTAAGACACTTTCTTTTTAATTAATTTTTAACATTTATTTTGTTAAGTAGATAATTATTGATCAACGGTTTTAGTCCTTTATTTTTATTTGTTCTAATAACAATAGTTTTCCTACAATTATTTATAAAAAATTTCAATTTGTTTATAAAATTTGTTTACCCAGTAGAAATGCTAAATTCATTATAGTCATTATCCCAATTTTCAAATCTTAACTTATTATTAAGTTTAATAAAGTCTATTAAATTTACTATAGGTATAAATATCTCTTTAACACATTTTGCATTTCTAAAACATTTAAAAATAAAACCAGTCATTGTATGATCTGTTATTTGATAATTTAAATTAAATAGATTACAAGTATTACTATTAAGAGACAAATTTTTCAAACGAGCAAGAACATGATCCAAGCATGAATTAGAACTTAATCTAGTAGGTTTTTTAAGGAATGATACTAACCCATTCTCAGCGAGTGTTAAAACAGTTATACTATTATTATTTAATAAAATATCTAAGTTTAAATCACCAACAACAACAATATTATTTAAATTTAACTTGCATAAAAATTGGGAAAACTCTTCTGAAAACCTAATTCCATTCCAACATAGGATTCCACTACTAGCATAGGATTCCACTACTAGCATAGGGTTCCACTACTAGCATAGGATTCATTAGAGCAACATTAAAAATGGTATCCACGAACATTGAAATCATCAGCTTCAGATTGAAATATCCATACTTCTGCGACAAAAATAAAATCAGGATATTTAGAAAAAGAGTCTAAATGTGTCACTACAGAATCGAAATTTTTACGAAGACTTCCAATATTTTGATGCACAATGCACAAACAACAATTTACAAGAGAATTAATATTTGTGATATTATTTTGAATGTCTGAATTACCACAGTTGGCAAAGTCCTCGTTATAAGGATAAAGTTAATGACCAATTAAAATAGAAATTATGACTGAATTTAAATTTTTTAAAAATTTTCAAAAGTTTTTATAACGAAAGCTTTACCAATAGCAGATTTTATTAACATAATATTTGAATTCTTCAACCACAAATACTTAAAGTTATTCTCCTTTTTAGCACATTTCCAAAAAAATTTTGAAAAAATGTGCTTATTAGTTTCACTCTGTCCGTCCGTCCGTCCGTACGTCCGTCTGTTTACAAAACTTCTACACCGTTAAAGATAGAGAAAAAAAATTTTAACCATGGGTAGGTGTCATAAAAAAAATAATTTTGTGGAACAACTTTTTCATGTAGCCCCTCCCATTACGGAGCTACAGCCCCTCAAACTTTGAAAAATCCCTATTTTTAAATGCATATATCTTATGTTCTGCTGAAGATTTTTTCAATCTGAAAACGTCATTCGGCAGGTATTTCTTTTATCTTTGTAAATTAATATCAAAATTATACAATGTTTTCAAATTTAATATTTAAATTTACCGTTATGTGAAAACCAAATTTTGCACGATTTTTCTACTTTCATAACTCCGGTACGCTTCTAGATAGAAGCTTGCAATTTTGAGGCAAGAAATAACATTTAGAATTAGTATAAGTTTGCTCATAAAATTTTTTTGGACCACCCCCTGTTTATGAGCTATTAGGGCTCAAAAATTGAAAATTTGCTATTTTTAAACACCTGTAACTTAGGAACCCGTACACATTTTACTTCGGAAAGATATAAAAATTAAAGCTACAGTAATATATTTTTACATGTGTTAAAGGTTTATTTTAGTTGTAAAGGGTTCCAAAGTTGCAGCTCTTCAAAATTGCGAAAAAGTCCCATTTTCAGATGTTTATATCTCAGGCTCTGCGTAATAGTTTTGCAATCTAAAAGCACCAGAAGATCGAAAATTTTATTATCTATATAAAACAATATCAAAATTATGTAATATTTTGTAATTTACTATTTAAATTTACCGTTATGTGAACACCACATTTTGCATGAAATTTCCATTTTCATAACTCCGGCACGCCTTTAGATACGAATCTGAAATTTTGAGACAAGAAAGAACTTTTAGAATTAGTATTAGTTCGCTCAGAAAATTTTTTAGGACCACTTCCTGTTTATGAGCTATTAGGGCTCCAAAATTGAAAATACAGGTGTTTAAAAATATATTTTTAAACACCTGTAACTTAGGAACCTGTACACATTTTTCCTCGACAAGAAATGAAAATTAAAGGTTTAATATTATATTTTTATGTGTGTTAACGGCTTTTCTTAGTTATGTAGGATTCCGGAATTACGGCCCCTCAAAGTTTCAAAAATGTCCTATTTTCACATTTTTTCTTATTACATGAAATTTTCAAATTTTTGTGTAAGTCATACTTCTAAACATTTTGTATTGAGTTTTGGAAATGTGCGCTTTTAAAAACCGTTGGTTTCCATTCTACCTCGTTTTTCTTTATTTCATTTATTCAATTAAATATGTATTACAAAAAATAATTAACTTATATCTAAAATTTACGTTAATTCGAAAAAGATAAAAGATAAGCAAATATAAAAAAAGTTTTTAAATTAGATATATATTATTATTAAATTAGATATAAGCTGTATGGTGGTATAGGTTAATATTATTGTTAAGCAGTTTTAAGTGTTTAGTTCAACAAAATAGGTATAATAATTAATATGTAGAAATAATTTAAAAATTTAAAAAAGTATGTAAAGTAATAATACAAATAATATACTATATTAATAATCATAATAAATGAGCACTCCATCATTTTGTTATTTCATTGAGGAGTAAAAGTAAGTTTTTTATTCTTTTTTTTAAATAAACTATTTATGAATGTATACTTTTCAAATCATCATTTAAACTGTTGAAAGCACTTAAACAAGTATATGCACAGTATCATTTTTTGTTTTTCTGTTTTAAACAACGAGAGATAGAAATTTGCCTTATTTCTAGTATTGTAGTTATGTATATCAATGTTCCGATTAACTAAAAAATTATGTTTGATTAAATTGTTAATTATTTTACAGGCTAGAAAGTATAATTCTCTTTTACATATAGTTTCAAGACATAAATAAGTATTGTGACGAATATATTAAATAGGAGGGATGTCTAATAGGATAAAAATGTATTATTTTTATTGCCCTTTTATGTATGACATCAAGTCTTTTTATATACGTTTATGACGCATTGCTCCAAAGTGGGTTTAAATATATTAAATTTGATAATATATAGGATGAATATATAACATACAATGTTTTCCTATCAAAGTATTTCCTTAATCTTCTTAATATAAACACGTAAGGTATAATTTTCTTAATAATATAATCTATATGATCCTGCCATTTAAGCTTGCTTTCTATTATTAGTCCTAATTAATAAAAGCTTTTCACTACACTGATGGGGTTGTTTCTAAAATTGATACTAGTAAAATTGAAGGTTTTGTTCTCAAAGAGTAGTACTTTGATGTTCTTTATATTTAAAGACATCTTGTTTTGCCACTCCTCAATAATACCCAAATCATGTATAATTGAATTTCTTAAATTTAGCTCGCTATCTGTAGAATATTTAACAACAGCATCATCTGCGAAAAGCTATAAAGCTCATTTTAGTCTTTGTCTAGCTATGTCGTCGATATAAACTTTGAACAAATCAGGACCCAGAATTGATCCCTGGGGTACTCCTTTTTTTATATATTCTGTATTATTATAGGTGTTGTTACAGCGTGTCTGTTGTTTTCTGTTGTGTAAATACGACTTAAAGAGATTTAATTGAATTTCGTTAAGTTGCAATTGTGACAACTTGAAAAGAAGAATATTATGATCAACACAATCAAAGGCTTTCTGCAAGTGTATGAATAAGCAAGCAGTATATTTTTTATTATCCATACTGTTTGATATGAAATACGTTAGGGCTAAACAAGCAGCCGTCGTGTTGGAGTTTTCTTCAAACCCATACTGTTCTTTATATAATATACCATTTGAGTTCAAGAAATACGCGAACCTTTTTTTAATAATTTTTTCAAATATTTTTGAAATTGAATTCAGACCTGAAATTGGGCAGTAATTGCATGGATGTTTTCATCACCAACTTTATGTATCGGAGTAACAATGGCCTGTTTGAGTGAGTCAGGTAACGAACCAGATTCAAAAGATATGTTGATGAACTTAACTAGTATTGAACTTAACTGGTTTGAAAACTTTTTCAGTACTGTAGATAAAATATTATCATGGCCAGTTGCAAATCCCAACTTTAATGAATTAATTGTCATTTTTACTTCTTCCAAATTTGTAGGAAGTAGAGAGAATTGATTGTAAATGTTTTTTGGAAACAAAGCTATATAATTCTCATCAATAGGGTTGTTAATATTTCTAAAGTTTTTGTAACATCTATAAAATATGAATTCATTGTATTTGTAATTTGCTACAAATTATTTACTACGGTGTTATTGTATTTAATTTCATTTAGATAATTATTATTAACGAAGCTATTTTTATTATACATAATTCTTTTATAAAGACCCCATAATTTCCTACTATTATTGGGATCGCTAGGTAGCCTGTTTTATTTGCCTTTTAACTATATTTTTGTATTTTTCATAATTTTCCATATTTTTGTATTTCTCATTAACTCTCATGTCATTGGGATATTTTATTTGTACTTAAAAAAAGAGTCGCGAATATTCATGTTACAAATGATTTCATTATTCATCCACTCATGTTGCTTTTTGGAAAGATGATCTCAGTGTAATTTTGGATTTGTTCAGAAAACCTTTGAATAAATTCATCTAAGGTATTAAAATTACCTAGATTTTGCCAAAAGGTGTCATTGGAAAGCTTTAAATAAATTAAAATGGTTTTTTTAAAGTTAGTTTCTTCCCTAACAATACTAAGATCAGTGCTAGTAAAAAGCAGTTGATGGTCCGACAAAGGTGAGTTAGCAACGTGAACATTATAAATGTATTCAATTAAATCTGTACAGAAGTGGCATATTATAGTTCTAGAAGTAGTGCCTATTCTTATTGCATATTTATCATTTATATTTAAATTGTTCTTAACATCACTGTTATTCTTGTCTAATAAGTTAATATTGTAATCTCCTAGGATTAAAGATTTCTTATATTATTTTGCATTGGCATGTTATTTCATCCATTCTATCAATAAAATCTTTTAAATTTGTCTGATGTGCTCTATAGAAACACATTATATCAAGATTTGGTTTTAGCAATTTTATTCCAAGGATATTTGAATTAAAGAAGTTTTCTTCAAATATAAGATTACTGCTTATTTCGTTAGATATATGAATAGCCGCTCCACCGTAAGATTTTCCGCTATTAGAAAAGTTCGCGGAATAACCTGGAATATTATAAAATTGGTTCTCATGATTAGAAGCCAGATTTCGGTTAATACAATTATATGAATCTCACAATGTGAAGAATTAACCAATACCTCCAAATTATTTAATTTATTCCGAAGGCTTTGAATATTTAAATAAATGATATTAAAGTTATTTTTATATTTGACGATAATATTCCTATCTAACGCTGTAACATAATTAACTTTTATGTTTTCACTAATATCAAACAACATTTTTGTAATTAGAAGCAATAATAGTATTAAGGAATAGCAACGTTAAAGAAGAGGTAGCTTTTGACATGCAGCTACTATTTCTAACGATAAGATTTCTATGAATGATAAGATCAGTAACTAAAAGAACGTGGTTTAAAACAGTACAATATTTCTACCCGTGTGGTATAAATTTATGTTCAAGAGTAATTTCGAAACGCGTATTAATTTTAATTGTAAAATTTATGAAAAAAAAAAATATTTTAATATTATAAAATATAATTTTAATATAATAATTCACAGTTGTCCAACAACCTTCAGGGAGAAGAGACGTAATAATAATTAAATTAAAGAGTTATTTATTAATTACCTAATATCTTAATCTCTACAAAAAAAAAATAATAATAATAATAATAAAAATAAAAAAAAACTACATTACAAGCAGTGCATTATAAAATAAAAGAAAAAGAAAACAATATTTTTAATGTTAAAAATTATAGCTGGTAAACAATTGTCCAAAAATAAAAAAAAGAATAATTTGTAATTAATACCTAGTGACATTTAACTGAACAATTAGTGTTTTTGTGTTATTTGTCTAATTTTTTATTTTTTATTTTTCTCTTTAAATTTATTTGTCCTAATAAAAAAAAAACAAGTAAAAATAACAGTAAGTCGATGCAACCGACTTATTTATACCCTACACCTAAAACATTCCAATTAAATTAAAGATCCATAAGTTATTTTAGTTAGGTATTTATTAGGTATATATTATTTTTATTAGGTAAAAAAAATAAATGCTGTTACAACCTTTGTACAAAATTTCAGGTTTCTATCTTTATTAAATTCGAAAATATGATTGTTAGGTCTTGGGAAGTGTGTGAAGGCACGCGGACCACCACCCCAATTCATCTCAAATTTTAGAGACATCAACAGGGTAGAACATTCTTATATCAAATTTCAAGTTTATATATTTGTTAATTTCGAAGATATGCTTGTTTGGTCTTAGGAGTTGTGTGGCAGATACCCGAACAACCATTCTAATTCATCTTAAATTTTGGACAAATCAGGGATTCAGGAAACAACACCCTTGTACCAAAATTGAAGTTTCTGTCTTTATTAATTTCGAAGATATGCTTGTTCGGTTTTAGGAGTTGTATGGGAGGTACCCGAACGACCACTCCAATTCATCTCAAATTTTAGGCAAATCAGGGATTCAGGAAACAACCCCCTAGCACCAAATTTGAAGTTTCTGTCTTTATTAATTTCGAAGATATGCCTGTTCGGTTTTGGGAGTTGTATGGGAGGTACCCGAAGCGCTCCACCAATTCAGCTCAAATTTTGGAAAAATCAGGAATTCAGGAAACAACCCCCTAGTACCAAATTTGAAGTTTCTGTCTTTATTAATTTCGAAGATATGCCTGTTCGGTTTTGGGAGTTGTATGGGAGGTACCCGAACGACCACTCCAATTCCTCTCAAATTTTAGGCAAATTAGTGATTTAGGAAACAGCACTCTCCTGTCAAATTTGAAGTTCCTATCTTTATTAATTTCGAAGATATGCATGTTCGATTTTGGGAGTTGTATGGGAGGAACCCGAACAACCACTCTACTTCATCTTAAATTTTTGGCATATCAGGGATTCAGAAAAACACACCCTCGTACAAAATTTTAAGTTTCTATCTTTATTAATTTCGAAAATATGGGTATTAGGTTTTGGAAGTTGTATGGGAGGTACTCGAACGCATGGTCCGATTTCACCCATTTTCAATCCCCGCCTTACCTTAATCATTGTTAACCTACAGTATAAATTTCATCAAGATAGCATCATTATTTTTTGAGTTATCGTGCGTACGGACGGACGGACGGACCAACGGACGGACATCGCTAAATCGACTCCGGCGGTGATCCTGATTCAGAATATATATACATGTCTATACCTACCTCGCTTCCTTTTGGTGGTTACAAACACCATACCGAAGTTAATATACCCTATACTTAATGTGTAGGGTATAATAATAAATAATTTTTATTAATTTTTTATTTTTATAAATAATGGGGACTGAAGCTCCCCCCGCAATGGGGGCTTCTAATGAATTGCTGTTATTTCAAAAGGGAATTCAAATAGATCCCAAAAAAAAAATGTATTAAACATGACACAAGGTTCAAAATTTTTGATAATAACAAGAACGGACGAAAATAAAGATTTAAGATCAGTTTCGCCATTCTTAATCCAAAAAACAATAAAAGCAATAGGCGGAGAAGTTGAAAGGTGTTCCAAACTTAGGAATGGTTCTTTACTAATTAAAACAAAAAATCTTAACCAAGCAATATTATTAATAAAAATAATAAAATTAGATGCAAATATCAATGTTAAGGTAAAAGAACATAAAAGCCTTAATAATGCAAAGGGAGTCATCTTTTGCGCTGAACTTAAATACGTGAGTGATGAAGAATTGATAACAGAGTTGAAAGAGCGTAATTGGCGTTAAAAGATTTAAAAAAAAAAACACAAAACGGAGAAGAAGAAACTGGTCTGTATACCTTAATTTTTGAAACCACAGTATTACCATCACAGGTTAACATCGGTTTTCAAATGTATAATATAAGGCCATACATACCACCACCGCTTAGGTGTTTCAAATGCCTAAAATTTAATCACATAACAGATAGTTGCAAAAAAAGAAAACAAATCATGTTCAAATTATGGAGAGGATGAACATCTCAAGAACGTAAATGCAAAATGTACAAAACCAGCGAAATGCGTCAACTGCAATGAAGGACATAGTACGCTTGTAAAGTCTGCCCACGTACTAAAAAAGAAAGATAAATAAAGGTAATTCAAATAAAGGAAAGCGTCGATATTAAGGAAGCAAATCGTAGGTACAGAATAAGAAACCCACTTCCATCAACTTTTGCAAATATTCTGAGTACAAAAAATAAATGTACTTGTAAATGCACATGCATTAAAATTACGGATAGCACATCTGATAAAAATAATGAACAGGTTTCAATCAACAAATCTCAATTCTCAACATAAGATCATCAACAACAACAACCATCAACATCTCAAATAAAAATTATACCACAACTTAAGGTAAAGCAATTAGATAATAATGAATTTTTATTTTCTAGAGCAGTAAATCAAAAACAAAAACGAGAATTAAAAAAAAATGGAAAAAAAAAATAAAAAGAAAAAAATTACAAATTGTAATAATAATGAATCAATGATTATTGTATCAGAAAATAGTATTAGTGACAATGACTCTTTAGGTTTTGACAATTACGATGACTAATATCTTACAATGGAATTGCGGTGGTTTTAATACGCATATTAATGAATTTTATTTATTAATCAATAAATATAATCCTATCGCCTTTTGCACTCAAGAAACGAAATTCAAAGATGATTATGCTCCTTCAATAAAAAATTTCAACACTTTTTACAAAAATGTAATATCATTAACAGTTGCTCATGGTGGTGTCGCCATTTTTATAAATTCAAAATTTAGTTGTGAAGAAATCCCATTGAATACTCATTTACAGGCTATTGCTGTCAAAATTTTTTACCCAATAAAATTAATTATTTGCAATTTATATTTGCCCCAAGATACTAATATCACAAAATCTGATTTTGATAATCTTATTAGTCATTTTGATTCGCCGTTTTTTTATTTTAGGAGATTTTAACTTCAATAATACACTATGGGGGTCTACTAAGGTAAACAAAAGGGGAAAGCTAATTGAAAACGTCATAGATGAATATAACTTGTGTCTTTTCAATAATCGAAACCCTACTCATTTTAGTTTTAGTTACAGAACATTTAGTGCAATAGATATAACAATCGGTAGTCCCATATTAAATGCTTATTTTGATTGGCAGACAGACGAAGACTTACACAATAGTGACCATTTGCCTATATCTCTTCAAATTGCAGACAATAGTAATAACTCTTATGGATTCAAAAAAAAATGGAACATTAAAAAAGCAGACTAAGATGTTTTTCGAGAGCAACTTAATTTAACTAGAAATGATTTCACGAACATAAATGACTATGAAGAATACTTTACCTCTAGTAGTTTAAGATCTGCAAGAATAGCAATTCTTATGCAAAATTATAAAAATGTAAAGAAAAAAATTCCATGGTGGAACAATAATTGTAAAGTGGCAATAAAAAATAGAAACAAACTTTTTAGAAAATTTAAACGCACTTTAGATTTAAATGATTTTAAAAAATTTTTAAAAGTGAAATCTGAAACTAGAAAAATTATAAGACAGGCAAAAAAAGAATCTTGGGAAAAGTTTGTATATTCAATTAACAGTAACACTCCTCCATCACTTATTTTTCAACAAATTAGGCGTATTCACGGAAAAACCAAAAATCAGAAAATTACTTCAATTATAGATAATCAAAACTTGATAACTGACAAACATGAAATTGTTAATATTGTTGCCTCACATTTCTGTAAGATGTCTTCTAATAATAATTATTCAAAAACTTTCTTAACATACAAAAGGACAACTGAAAAACAACCAACAAATATTCCTTCAGCAATAAATGAACTATATAATAAAAAATTTAGTTTAATAGAACTAGAAAACTCGCTTAAAGATTGTAGTGGTAGCTCGCCAGGCCCTGACACAGTTCATTATGAAATGTTGAAACAATTTAACTTGCATCATAAGCAAGAACTACTTACTTTTTATAACAAAATCTTTCTTAAAGGTTCTTTTTCAGAAAAATGGAGAAGCGCTTATATTATACCCATTCTTAAACCAGGGAAAGACCCCAAGAGTGCTCATAATTACCGTCCAATAGCATTAACAAACTGTTGTTGTAAAGTTCTTGAGCGGATGATATCGAAAAGATTAATTTGGTATTCCGAAAAAAATAATTTGATATCAATTTATCAATCAGGATTCCGAAAAAATCGGGGGACGATCGATAATCTTTCATATATAGAATTAGAAATATTGACTGCATTATCTAGCAAAAAGTCAACTCTAGCTATTTTTTTCGATATAGAAAAAGCGTATGATATAGCCTGGAAAAGACTCATAATTGATCAACTCTTAAAAATGGGAATATATATTCCCGAAAGGAAATATAATATATTTCATTCAAAAATTTTTAAGCAAAAGAAAGATCCAGGTAACGATTGGCGAAGTTTTGTCAAATAAAAAGTCTATTGAAAATGGTATCCCACAGGGTTAAGTCTTAAGTGTTGTTTTATTCACCATTGCCATTAATAGTGTTCTAAAAATTATAAAAAGCCCAATAAAATATATTGCTTATGCCGATGATCTCACAATGTTTATTTCTGGAAAAAATCCAAAAAAATTACAAAAAAAACTACAAACACAATTAAATCTACTTGAAAAATGGAGCAATAAAACAGGATTTAAGTTTTCCGAAAAGAAAACTGTTGCCATGTTATTCACAAGAAAAAGGAAAAATATTATTAAACCAGATTTGTTTTTAACAAATCAAAAACTAACTTATGTTGATAAAATTAAATTTCTGGGACTAACGTTTGATGAAAAACTGAACTGGTATCAGCATATAAGAACAGTTAGAGCAAAAGCTTTAAAAAACTTGAATATCCTGAAAATGCTCTCAAATACAAACTACGGTTCTGATAGAACGCTTCTACTAAGATTATTGAATTTGATAATACTTTAAGTAATTGACTATGGCAGTTTTATCTATGAAACTGCTAACAAAACTCGATTAAAGTCCTTAGACACAATACTAAATATGGGTATACGTTTAGCTACAGAGGCACTACGAACAAGTCCCGTTGATAGTCTTCTTGTAGACTCCGGAGAAATTTCTTTAAACCTTAGAAGAGAAAAGTTTGCTCTTAAATATGTAACCAAATTTAATTTCTTTCGAAAACTATCCATTACTCGAATTTTTTAATAATGATAATTTATTTTCCAAGTTTAAAGATAAAAAATTTAATGCACAACTATGTTTTGTCAGATTAAGAAATATAAAAGTTTATATGTCTTTGATAACGCAATAGATATACAAAAAATACTTAATGAACCTCCATGGCTTCAGAAACCCATATGTATTGATACGGAATTAGCAACATATAAAAAAGATAATATAAATACTACTATTTATCGAAAACTTTACAAAGAAAAAGTAATTAATAAATTTAAAAAATTTAGACAAATATTCACCGATGGTTCAGTCATTAATTACTCCACAGACTGCGCATTCAACATTGATTTAGTCGAAACAAAATTTCATCTACCGAAAAATACAACAATTTTCACAGCCGAATTATATTCTATAAATCGAGGTATGCAGTATGTAAATAACGAATCTAATAATGAAAGTTTTTTGGTTTGCACAGATTCTTTAAGCAGTCTTGAAGCTCTTCAAAATATAACCTCAAAACATCCATTAGCACGAAAAATAAGAGATGAGATCTCTCTATATCTAAACAATTTTGCATTTCTATGGATTCCATCACATATAGGTATTAATGGAAATGAAAAAGCAGATTTGTTAGCAAAACAGTCTGTTAGACCCTTAGACAACCCTTAGACAAATCTTTTAAATTTATTACATCGGACTTACACAAATTAATAAATAAACACATAATGCGAAAAAAACAAAGTTACTGGGATACAAAAAACAATAATAAATTGCACAACATAAAACCACAAATTGATAAGTGGAAAAACAATGAAAATTTAGGTCGAAGAGATCTTACTGTTCTGACACGGTTGAGAATAAGACACACTAATCTGATACACAGTTACCTATTTGACAATCAGAAATCATTAGCACATGAGTGTGATTGCAGGCTCAATACTATTTCAGTACACCACATTTTTGAGGATTGCCCTCTTACTTCAAATCACAGAACATCACTAGGTGTCGCATTGAGTTCTCTATCGGCAGATGACCGCAATTCCAATGATAGGGTTATAGAATTTGTAAAAAAACAGAATTTTTACAATTTAATATAATTAAAGCTTAAAATTAAATTAAAAAATTCATTAAAGTAGAAAATGTTTAAGTTTTTCAATTTTTAATTTTTATTTTTTATTTGTTGTTCATTTTATATAAAAGTATAATTAAAATATAATATGTAAAAATAAAGCTTAGTATGTAAGTGTGTAGTAAGTAAGTTTATAATCTACAAATATTGCTATAAATATTGTAATAACAAATTAATTTTTATAGAAAGATCAGGCTTTCAAAACCATTTTTTGTGTTGTAAGCCATAAAAAACATTTTTAAATAAATAAATAATATAATAATTAAATAAAAAAAAGAAATAAATGTAAATAGATATAAATGGTGTAAATAAATTTTGTTTTTTTTTTTCATTATATTCATAAGTGAATTGATATAAATGAGAATTCAACTCATTCAAAAACCAGCAATATTTAATATGTGCAGGCATAGACACATATTTTTTCATGCACATACATTCATGAACAAATTAGCATAATATGTACGTATGCTTACACTAAAAAGAAATTCGATCTTTAGTGAGATTCCTCCTTCAAACCTAAATTGTCAACACAACAATTAAGATGTGGAGATTGAACATAAGGTACCGGACTATTTGCAATTGGCGCAAAATTATCATTGAAAACATTAGCTACTTCTATTGGATCAGAAATATTAGCCCCATTAATATTTAGGTGAACAGATCTTTTATTCACTGATTCGTTATCTAAAATGCTATTTACTAATTTTCATTCTCTTTTCAAGTTTCCATTACAATTTGCAAAATTATGCCTATAAAAAACTTCGCGAGTGCTTACAATTTCTTTTTTCAAAACTTTGCATAATTTATTGTAAATTTAAACTTAAATTTTTGTGGATGCTTAAGACACTTTCTTTTTAATTAATTTTTAACATTTATTTTGTTAAGTAGATAATTATTGATCAACGGTTTTAGTCTTTTATTTTTATTTGTTCTAATAACAATAGTTTTCCTACAATTATTTATAAAAAATTTGTTTATAAAATTTGTATACCCAGTAGAAATGATAAATTCATTATAGTCATTATCCCAATTTTCAAATCTTAACTTATTATTAAGTTTAATAAAGTCTATTAAATTTACTCTAGGTATAAATATCTCTTTAACACATTTAGCATTTCTAAAACATTTAAAAATAAAACCAGTCATTGTATGATCTGTTATTTGATAATTTAAATTAAATAGATTACAAGTATTACTATTAAGAGACAAATTTTTCAAACGAGCAAGAACATGATCCAAGCATGAATTAGAACTTAATCTAGTAGGTTCTTTAAGGAATGATACTAACCCATTCTCAGCGAGTGTTAAAACAGTTATACTATTATTATTTAATAAAATATCTAAGTTTAAATCACCAACAACAACAATATTATTTAAATTTAACTTGCATAAAAATTGGGAAAACTCTTCTGAAAACCTAATTCCATTCCAACATAGGATTCCACTACTAGCATAGGATTCCACTACTAGCATAGGATTCATTAGAGCAACATCAAAAATGGTATCCACGAACGTTGAAATCATCAGCTTCAGATTGAAATATCCATACTTCTGCGACAAAAATAAAATCAGGATATTTAGAAAAAGAGTCCAAATGTGTCACTACAGAATCGAAATTTTTACGAACACTTCTAATATTTTGATGCACAATGCAGAAACAATTATTTACAAGAGAATTAATATTTGTGGTATTAGTTTGAATGTTTGCATTACCAAAGTTGGCAAAGTCCTCGTTATGAGGATCTAGTTAATGACCAATTAAAATAGAAATTCTGACTAAAGTTAAATTTTTAAAAAATTTTCAAAAGTTTTTATAACGAAAGCTTTACCAATTACAGATTTTTTTAGCATAATATTTGAATTGTTCAACCACAAATACTTAAAGTTCTTCTCCTTTTTATACCCGTACGTTAAGTATCGGAACTACAAAGGCTAGAATCTTGAAATTTACACAAAATATTGTGGGAACAATTTGTATATCCATATTTAAATTGTTATAAGACAAGTTCTACAAGGTATATTTTCAATCTGAAAATTCCAAACGATAGGTGCTGTTATAAGCTTTACAAACATGTATATAATAAATATATACTTGTGCTATACGGTGTCTTAATTTACCGTTATGCGAAACTGAATTATTGCAAAATCCTTTAACCCTTCTATCTTCTAAAGGGTTTAAGTTGGAAACTTGAAATTTTGACAGAAGTTAGATCTTTAAATATAAGTATGAGTCATTTCAGAAATTTTTTTTGTATCACCCTCCGTTTAGGAGCTGTAAAGGGTCAAAAACTGAAAATTTCTTATTTTTAAACACCTGTTAAAATTTTTTTGAAGTAATACACAAAAGTTAAAGCTTCAACATTATACTCTTCTTTCTGTTAACAACTTTTTTTATTAATAATATAGGGTTACTTTTTAATTGACGAAAGTGTTACATGATTTTTTCAAATTTTCTAAGAAATTTCTTTAACGAATTTTTTGCATTTTGTTTTGCTCGATAATTTGAAATTGTTGAGGATATAATGCGTAGTACAAAACAATGTATATAAATAAACAACATAACTGTTGCTTGAAGAATTTTTATTTATATGATATTGATATACATACATACTTATATAATAACAAGTTGATTTACATATCGTCAAGCCCGTTCCTGGCGGTGGTGCAGAAGGGGCGGTGGTGCAGAATTAAACTTGGTCGAATTAATTAGAAGACAAGTTTTCATAAAAACGTCTCCTAATATTTTTTATGTATTTTCTAATTTACTTATATTTTTTTTTTTAAATTCCATGACAAAATTTTAAATTTTGCTATTAAAAATTTGTAAGTATGCCATGACTTTTTAACATTGCCATGACTTATATGTTATATATATTAATATATTAGTGAAATAGAATTATTTACAAGTGATAGTTGCGTAATACATTTTTCTTATTAGTTGCTTCATATCAATTATTATAGGTGTTTATCGGTTTATCTAACAAATAAAGTATAATTAATAAAGGTAAGTTTTACTATTTAGAAATTTTATTATGAATAAGAAAATATCACACCTTCTTAGATGTCAGAGAAAAAAACAAAAAGGCAATCTGGTGCTTATTATCGAAAAAAAAAAGAAAAAAAACTAAAAGAAATAGAGAAACTAAGTGGATCTTTAACACAGTTTTTGGAATCTTCAAAAAAATCACCTGTGACAAGTACGTCAGGAAGGTCTACTACAGAAATTCATACTCAAGAGCCTGATACATTTCTGGATGTGCTAGATTCATCTCCAAGCCCTACAAAGAAGCCAGAACAACCGCAAGATGACTCACCATCTTCAACATCATAGTCAGAAAAGCCCGAAGAAGAGTTTTCTTATAAAACAGAATTAGTAAGTTCGTCTTTAGTGCTGGCAGATCCAGGAACATAGCCTGAATCTACAAATAAACAACTTTTAGAAATTTTAGTGAAGAAAGGACCAGTGCAACTTCGCGATAATGTTCATTTCCCATAAGATGAGACAAACAGAAGATTTTCTGTAACATATTTTTTTAGAATTTTAGAAAATGGTGAAACAGTTTCCAGAAACTGGATAGTTTACTCTACTAAATTGAATATGGTATTTTGTTTTTGCTGCAAATTATTCAGCAAAAATATTATTAAGCTGACCAGTGGTGGATATTCTGATTGGCGACATGCAACAACGTATTTTGTTCAACATGAAAACAGTGCACAACATATCGAATGTTCAAAAAAGTGGTGTGAATTAAAATTGCGGATGCAAAAGAACTGCACAATAGATAAAGAGCTTCAAACATATTATGGAATGGAAACAAAACGATGGCGTGGTATTATTGAAAGAATGATAGCTATTGTTCAATTTTTATCTGGTCAGTGTTTAGCATTTCGCGGCACATCGACAGAGTTACACCATCCAAATAATGGAAATTTCATGAAAGCTGTAGAAATGTTAGCTAAATTTGATCCGATAATAACAGAGCATGTAAGAAAAGTACAAACATCAAAGCAAAAAAAAAGTCATATGCCACATTATTTGGGAATCCATTTTCAAAACGAAATCATTGAATTATTAGCAGCAGCTGTAACAAAGAAATTGACAACCATTATAAAAAATTCAAAATATTTTTCTATTATACTTGATTGCACGCCAGATTTAAGCCACGTCGAACAAATCACGTTTGTTGTTCGTTGTGTGAATTTGACGCAAAATAAAGCAACAATCGAAGAACATTTTCTTGGTTTTTCTCAAATAGTTGATACGATTGGTGAAGGTTTATTTAACTTCCTTACTAACGAATTGTTGCCTAAATTTAGCTTGGATGTACAAAATGTTCGTGGTCAAGGCTATGATAATGGATCGAACATGAGAGGTAAACATATAGGACTTCAAAAAAGAATTTTAAATATTAACCCCAGAGCAACATTTCTACAATGTGCACATAATCTAAATTTAGTTCTTAATGATGCTATCAACATTTATAATGAAACCTTTGGATTTTTCGATATTGTTCAGGAATTATTTAATTTTTTTTCTGCCTCTCCGTATGATGGAATATGTTAAAAATCAAAATTAAAAATTTAACTCTAAAACCTTTAAGTAGTACTAGATGGCCAAGTCGTATTAACGCTATAAGACAGTTGCAGCAAAATATTAAAGAAATTTCTGAAAGTTTAATTAATTTACGAGATGATCAAAGTAGAGACATAAGCACGAGAAATATGGCAAATTCGTTATATGAAAAATTAAAGTCATTTAAATGTTTATGTTCGTTAATTATCTGGCAAGATATACTCTCAAAAATTGATGTAGTTAGCAAAATGCTACAAAATTCTAACATTGACATTAATGAATGTAGTAAAGCGTTGGGTAATTTATGAGGATTTTTAAATGAGAAAAGAAACGATGCCAGTTTTAATGAATATATAAGCGAAGCTACAAACCTTGCACAATATATTGATGTAGAAAATGAATTTCCAAAAACCCGCATTAGAAAAAGACCTCGTCAATTTTTATATGAATCAAGTGATGAGTTTGTAGAAAATCCTTAACAAAACTTTAAAATTAATTTTTATTTTCGCATTATAGATAGAGCGAATAATTCTCTAGAGGAAAAATTTATGTTATTAGATCAATGTAATAATATCTATGGTTTTTTGTATTCTTTCCATTCCATAGACTCAAATATTTTTAAAAAATGTTGCTTGAATTTGGAAGTTTTTCTACAAATAAATGTTAAGGATGTTATAGAAAAAGACCTGAATGGTTTTGAATTATTTACCGAAATATTAAGTTTTAGGGAAATATTTCCCACTGCGGCAAAGCCTGTAATGACTTTGAATTACATCATACAAAACGACTTAATATCCTCATTTCCCAATTTTTCTATAACGTTAAGAATTTTTCTAACACTGCCTGTAACTTTAGCATGTGGAGAAAGAAGTTTTTCTAAATTAAAATTAATAAAAAACTACCTCAGGTCGTCGATGTCGCAAGAAAGGCTAACCAATCTTGCTTTGTTATCGATAGAAAAAAATATTTGTGAGAATTTAAACTTATCCCAAGTAATTAATGATTTTGCTGCAGCGAAAGCAAGAAGAGTAAAATTGTGAAATATTTTTTTTGGTAATTACACTTAATACTTTGTTTTATAGGAAATAATAATTTCTTTTGTGTTTATTGGAATAAAATATTAAACCATTTTTGTTCAAATTTTAGTTTCATTTTATTAAAAAAAAAAAAAAACTCTTCTCTTTTTAATATAGCATGTTGTCATAAATAAATAAAAACTTTTTCTTCAATCATTTTTATTACGTTTTCATATTCTGTATTCAATTCCACAAGGTTTACATTTTACAAGGTAATAATTCTCCCATCGGGTGATCCGCACATCAGTAAATTCTAATTAAAACATTAAATTAATAGGGGCGGCAATATTGTTTTGGCACCTGGAACGGCGCTGCATATTGTATATGTCACTGATGAATGAATAATAAGAGTATAGATGTATATTATATAGCGCCGTATTTACATACTTATATGTGTTTTATTGTACTTATAAGAAATTATAGAATGGATGAATGAATGAATGTATATGAATGGAGGATGGAAATATTTTTAAAGAAATAGTGCAATGTATGGCGTATATACTTGTGCATATATACTTATAACAATATAAATATACTATATGCGCATTAATATAATATAACATTTAAAATTATATTTAGTATTTTGTACTTATTAAATTTAATATACATTTACCGCTTAGTATTAAATGGTACTATAGAATATTTGAAAAAGTTTTGGATTGATAATCGTTATGTGGAAGGTTAAAATCTGCTTTTGAAGAATATATAAACATATAGTTTGAATATATGTACAATCCATAATTCTAGAAATTATAAAATTCACCCAAATTATTTTAAAGTACTAAAATATTAAAAAAATAATATGGTAAGCAGAGCGACAGGCTGTGAATATACTAACGGTTCGTACAGGTATCTAAGAGTTGATAAAGGCAACTGCATTCTTCCTCGTTTGCATTTTGTTTTACTCGATAATTTGAAATTGTTGAGGATATAATGCGTAGTACAAAAAAATGTAAATAAATAAACAACATAACGGTTGCTCGAAGAATTTTTATTTATAAAATATTGATATACATACATACTTATATAACATCACGTTTATTTACATATCGTATATGTCACTGATGAATGAATGATAAGAGTATAGATGTATATTATATAGCGCCGTACTTACATACATATATGTATGTATTTTATTCTACTTATAAGAAATTATTCTATGAATGGAAATATTTTTAAAGAAATATTGCAATGTATGGCGATATACTTACAACAATATAAACTTACTATGTGCGCATTAATATAATATAATATTTAAAATTATATTTACTATTTTGTAATTTAATATACATTTACCGCTTAGTATTAAAAGGTACTATAGAATATTTGAAAAAGTTTTGGATTGATAATCGTTATGTGGAAGGTTGGAATCTGCTTTTGAAGAATGTATAAACATATAGTTTGAATATATGTACAACCCATAATTCTAGAAATTATAAAATTCACCCAAATTATTTTAAAATACTAAAATATTAAAAAAAATAATATTGTAAGCAGAGTGACAGGCTGTGAACATACTAACTGTTCGTACGGGTATCTAAGTGTTGACAAAGGCAACTGTATTCTTTTTCGTTTTTCTTTATTTCATTTATTCAATTTAATATGTATTACAAAAAATAATTAACTTATATCTAAATTTTACATTAATTTACATGAAAAAAGATCTTTTACATACATGAAAAAGATAAAAGATAAGCAAATATAAAAAAAGTTTTTAAATTAGATATATAGTTACATTATTATATAATATATATTTATTTAATTAGATTTGTTTAGACCTTAGCCTAAGCTGTGTGATCGTATAGGTTAATATTATTGTTAAGCAGTTTTAAGTGTTTAATTTAACAAAATAGGTATTATAATTAATATGTAGAAATAATTAAAAAATTTAAAAAAGTATGTAAAGTAATAATACAAACAATATACTATATTAATAATCATAATAAATGAGCACTCCGCCATTTTGTTATTTCATTGAGGGGTAAAAGTAAGTTTTTTATTCTTTTTTCAAATAAGCTATATATGAATGAATATTTTTCAAATCATCATTTAAATTGTTGAAAGCACTTAAATAAGTTTATGCACAGTATCATTTTTTGTTTGTCTGTTTTAAACAACGAGAGATAGAAATTTGCCTTATTTCTAGTATTGCAGTTATGTATATCAATGTTCCGATTAACTAAAAAATTATATTTAATTAAATTGTTAATTATTTTACAGGCTAGAAAGTATAATTCTCTTTTACATATAGTTTCAAGACATAAGTATTGTGACGAATATATTAAATAGGAGGGATGTCTAATAGGATAAAAATGTATTATTTTTATTGCCCTTTTATGTATGACATCAAGTCTTTTTATATACGTTTGTGACGCATTGCTCCAAAGTGGGTTTAAATATATTAAATTTGATAATATATAGGATGAATATATAACATACAATGTTTTCCTATCAAAGTATTTCCTTAATCTTCTTAATATAAACACGTAAAGTATAATTTTCTTAATAATATAATCTTTAATAACCATTTAAGCTTACTATCTATTATAAAAAAATAAAGCTAAAGCTAAATAATTAAAGCTTTTTACTACACTGATGGGGTTGTTTCTAAAATTGATACTAGTAAAATTGAAGGTTTTGTTCTCAAAGAGTAGTACTTTGATGTTCTTTATATTTAAAGACATTTTGTTTTGCCACTCCTCAATAATACCCAAATCATGTATAATTGAATCTCTTAAAACAAGCTCGCTATCTGTAGAATATTTAACAACCGCATCATCTGTGAAAAGCTGTAAAGCTCCTGTTAGCCTTTATCTAGCTATGTCGTCGATATAAACTTTGAACAAATCAGGACCGAGAATTGATCCCTGGGGTACTCCTTTTTTTATATATTGTACATTATTATAGGTGTTGTTACAGCGTGTCTGTTGTTGTCTGTTGTGAAAATACGACTTAAAGAGATTTTAATTGAATTTCGTTAAGTTGCAATTGGGATAACTTGAAAAGAAGAATATTATGATCAACACAATCAAAGGCTTTCTGCAAGTCTATGAATAAGCAAGTAGTATATTATTTATTATTGATATGAAATCCGTTAGGGCTAAACAAGCAGCCGTCGTGTTGGAATTTTTTTCAAACCCATACTGTTCTTTATGTAATATACCATTTGAGTTTAAGAAATACGCGAGCCTTTTTAAAAAAATTTTTCAAATATTTTTGAAATTGAATTCAGACCTGAAATTAGGCAATAATTGGATAGATGTTTTTATCACCGGCTTTACGTATCGGAGTAACAATGGCCTGTTTAAGTGAGTCGGGGAACGAACCAGATTCAAAAGATATGTTGATTAGCTTAACTAGTATTAGACTTAACTGATTTGAAAACTTTTTCAGTACTTTAGATAAAATATTATCATGGCCAGTTGCAGATCCCAACTTTAATGAATTAATTGTCATTTTTACTTCTTCCAAATTTGTAGGAAGTAGAGAGAATTGATTGTAAATGTTTTTGGAAACGAAGCTACATAATTATCATCAATAGGGTTGTTAATATTTCTAAAGTTTTTGTAACATCTATAAAATATGAATTCATTGTATTTGTAATTTGCTACAAATTATTTACTACGGTGTTATTGTATTTAATTTCATTTAGATAATTATTATTAACGAAGCTATTTTTATTATACATAATTCTTTTATAAAGACCCCATAATTTCCTATTATTATTGGGATCGCTAGATATTATGTTATTACGAAAATCATGCTTAGCCTGTTTTATTTGCCTTTTAACTATATTTTTGTATTTTTCATAATTTTTCATATTTTTGCATTTCTTATTAATTCTCATGTCATTGGGATATTTTTTTTGTACTTAAAAAAAGAGTCGCGAATATTCATATTACAATTGATTTCATTATTCATCCACTCATGTTGCTTTTTGGAAGGAGGATCTCAGTGTACTTTTGGATTTTTTCAGAAAACCTTTGAATAAATTCATCTAAGGTATTAAAATTACCTAGATTTTGCTAAAAGGTGTCAGTGGAAAGCTTTTCATAATTTAAAATTGTTTTTTTTTAAGTTAGTTTCTTCCCTAACAATACTAAGATCAGTGCTAGTAAAAAGCAGTTGATGGTCCGACAAAGGGGAAGCAATTTTCAAAAATAATTATGTATTTTATTTATTTTATCAATTTTTCAAAAATAATTATGTATTTTAAAGTATATAAATAAAATAAAAAAATAACTATGATCATACAATATGTCACCTGTTCAGCTAAGACAATTTTATAGAAAATTTTATGCCGTATATAAAAAATTTGTGATTTTAGTAATATAAAATTTCCGAAATAATTGATAAAAATTATATGTATTGTATAATAAATATATGTTATATGATGTGAAGTATTAAAGAAGTGGTTATATATGTAATATTATTATAAAATTTGTATATAAATAGGTATGAATATATGATTGCATGGTGGTTTAAGGTTAGTGAAAAAATTTATAATGTGTTTTATGTGAAAAATATTATTATAGAAGAAGATAGAATTTTAGTTGAATGCGTTTATGCCGAAAAGATTTCATAGGGTATGATGAGTAATTTTAACGTTGCCTGCGACAGAGTTTGCTAAAAACTGATTTTTATTCGGAAGAGGTTTTTTTACCAAATCAGGTTTAATATTGTTCTTATTGGAACCAGTATCAATCAGAATTTTGATAATTTTAACGCTCTTCTCTCTGAATTCAAAGGATTTGGATTTAAATTCTGAGGTACATAGGCTAGTTGTGGGCTAGAATGGGATTTTTTGTTGTGTATCTTTTGAGCAGATGCTAAATTATAGTGGATTATTTTCGGTTTATAGTTATGACTATTATTTCTTCTATAATTTTGGTTTTCCAATTTCAAGCAAAGATGTAAGGCTTATGGTAAATCTGAAGGCTCGCGTATTGTTAGTAACCTTGGTAGATCACCTTTTAGACTGCATACAAAAGTGTCGAAATTGTCTCTATAGGTCTTGGTTAGAATTTTTAAAGTTTCAGGGTTTAACTTTATTTAATTTTTATTAGATTTCGAAAAAAGAAAAACTTTAAATTCAAGTATTTTATTTAGAATTTACTTGATTGGAAACGGGTTGGGTACAAAATCCCGTGTTTCAAAATCTCATTTTTCAAAATCTCGTCTCTGAAAACCTCTTACCTCAAAATCTTGCATTTTAAAACCAAACATATAAAAAAAAAATTTACAAAGAGTCAAAAATTTAAAAAGACTAATAAAAAAAAAATATATATTAAAAAAAAACTCAATATTTAAAATCATTAGCTTATAACTTATAGTTATAAAAAAATATTTTAATTTATTATAAAATACTTATTTAGTTTATTATTATATTAGAGATCTAAGTTTATATAAAGATTTAAAAAAATCATGATGTTATAATCAGAATTATGTGCGTCCGTTAATTTTAATTTTGAGCAATATTGAAAATATTAATTTTGTAATACAAGTGAAAAAAAATTATAAAATATAATATTATATAATTGAAAAATTGACTAATAATTTTTTAAAAAGCAATACTTTTTGTTTTGTTTTTGCAAATTTTCGGTTAATTTTCTACGAAAAGAGGACAACCCTGATTTTGAATACAACTATAAATTCCCTCTTAATTTAGAATCTCACACATCCATATATATAATTATTCTGGAAAAAGCGCATAATCCTTCCTATGAATTCAACCCTAAAATCCCTCCTAGTTATGAATCTCGCATATACATATATACACATATTCTGTAAAAGGCGTACAATCCTGATTTTGTACCTAGTACAAAATCCCCCCTAATTATGTTTTTGCATACATTTTTCAATATTAAGACATTAAAAAACATTTTATAATAGTGGGGGATGCCGCTTGTTTCTCCGAATAATGTTTCTGCATACATTTTTTAATATTAAGACATAAAAAAAAATTTTAAAATAGTGGGGGCTGCCGCCTTCAAATCCCCACTAAAGAAATTATATTGAAACTCTTATTTTGAAACCAACTTTAAAATCGCTTCTAATTATATTTCCTACATTAATATTTCAACTACAAAACTTTTAAAATAGTGAGGCCTGCCGCCCCCAAGTCCCCGCTAAACAAATTATTAAAACCCTGATTTTGAAACCAATTCTAAAATCCTTCCTAATTGTATTTCCTGCTTATATATTTTAACTACAAAACTTTTAAAATAGTGGGGGCTGCCGCCCAAAGCACCCGTTAAACAAATTATTAAAACCCTTAAACTAACTCTAAAACCGCTTCTAATTATATTTCCTACATATATATAGTATTTCAACTACAAAATTATAAAATGCGCGAGATTTTGCAACACGAGATTTTGAAACACGAAATTTTGAAATACGGGATTTTGAAACTCGAGATTTTGATTCGCGAGATTTTCATACGCTTCCATTGGAAACTCATTTAATTTAATCTTAAAATAATTTTAAAGTAAAATTTAATTTTCAAATATATTTAGTTCAGGAAAAAAATTTTAATTAGTTAATATTTTTTTTGTATTATAATTTATTTCTTATATTTATCTATTTAATAATTATATTTCATTCCAAAAAAAATTTTTTTTTTTTATTATATAATTTTATTTATAATTATTTATTCTTTTATTTTTTCATTCAATCATTTAATTTGTATTATTCATTAGTTTTAATATATTTTTTATTAAAATTCTCCAAAAATATTTTTAATAATTCATTTATATATTTTCTAAATTTTTCTTTTATTAAAATTTATGGAAATATTAAATTTTAATATTTCAAGAATATCAATAATTTTTCTTTTATTTATTTAGGATGTAAATACAGTTATTAAAAGTTAATTTTTATTTTCTTTTTCTTTTAAATTTCTTTTATTGAATTTTTTTACTGGGAGAAATACTCCCATCCTCTAAGCCCTCATCAATGATTGCCAAAATTAAACAATCCTTTGCAATTTCATTGAAAGGGTTGGTTACCTGGTTGCTCCCTAGCAACCTAGCCTTTTTGGAACTACCGTGTGGCTCATCTTGTGACCTCTGTCTTGGGGCTTGACCTGGCCTACTACTGTTTTGGCCCTGGCTAAGGAGTTCTTTTGCGCTTCAGATAACTGACCAATATTGAGAGAGCTTAACCTCTCAATAATTTTATAGGCCATTTATCGAAGAAGGCTTGTTTCGACGGGCGCACTTTGCGTACCGTCTTTGGTTATTCGCGACTTTCCTTAGCACTGCTAGTGCCCGATTTGGTCGCTTTACTTGTCGACTTTTGGGAAGTGCCGACTAACTCTTTTTTTGAATCTTTCTTTGTAATAATTTCCTCCATATTTGAACCCACGAATACGAAGAAAAGGAAGGTCCGCCCTATGCAGAGATTCGTATACATAGGGTAAGGCTAATTTATTCGGAGGGCTGCCAGGTACTCCGAATACTCCGGGCTATTTTTAAGAGTGGGCCCCCAGCATTTACTACCCTGGCTTGGCTAAAAAGCATTTTCTGTGGTTGTCTTAATTTGGGGCTTATCCCGTACAAATGGAAACATGTCAGAATAGTGTTCATACTCAAGGCCGGCAAAAGTTGTCACGTCTATGCGGAGGAGTTTCGGCCTATAAGCCTGTCATCCGTCCTTCTAAAAACCGTAGAAAGATTGATCGACATTCATATCTGCTGCAACTTATAAAAAAATCTGTTGTCAGCCTTTCATCATGCTTACTGTAAAGGGAAGTCAGTGGACACTGCACTTCACCCTTTGACTAGCTGGATTGAAAGATCTTTAAATTGCAAAGAGTACACTCTTGCAGCTTTTATAGACATTGAGAAAGCGTTTATAACGTCAATGAGGCAGCACTCATAAGCCAAGGAGTTGAACCGGAGCTAAGAGCACTGATAGCTAATATGCTAAATAGCAGGGCCATCAGTGCCAACTTAGGCAACGGTTTAGCAAAAACGTTTGTGAAAAGAGGGCCTCCGCAAGGAGGGCTGCTACCTCCCCTTCTTTGGAATATGGTGGTAAGTAAACTGCTTAAAATCCTGGAAGAGGCGGGCTGCACAACAATCGCCTATGCGAACGATGTTGCTGTCGTGGTTAGTGGCAAGTTCCCTGACAGTCTCAGAGACGTTTTTCAACTTGCACTAAACAAAATCACAACATGCGCTACAGACTGTGGACTGTCAGTAAATCCACAGAAAACCGAACTGGTCCTTTTTAGAAGAAAATATAAAATTCCTAAAATAAATCCGACTTCGTTAAATGGCTCCACTCTTCCCTTTAGCGAAACCGCAAAACTTCTGGGTCTAACTCCAGACAGGAAGTTAAGTTGAAGGCTACTATCTCAGAAAGAGGGCCTCAGGTAAGGTAAGAGGTAAAAAAGCCCTCAATAGTACTCTACTCGTGTAAAAAAGCCATTTTCAGGAAATGGGGCTTCAGCCATACATGACTTACTGGCTATACATATCCGTAGTAAGAGCCATTCTTATGTACGAAGTCCTAGTATGGTGCAAGGCAATCGATTAAGAGGTCAACTGCAAGGTAATCGCTAGGGTCCAAAGAACTGCCACACTATGTATAAGTGGCTCTTTAATAACAACCCCTTCTGCGGCATTAGACATCATGCTTAATCCGATGCCTGTACCATATTATAGTAAATTTGCAGCCGCAAACACAGCTGTGGGATTAAAAGCTAGATCCCAGTGGATCAATTCACGAGAAGATTACTCGGATATCATAAATCAATTCAAGTTCACTCCCGCCTTGGTGGACTACACGTCCCCCACTTACTTTTTCGGCAAATCTCATGTGACGAGCATCCCAAGCCTTGAGAGTTGGAACTCGAATACAGTGATGACCATCGAAGGAGTACAATTCTACACTGATGGTTCAAAAATGAACAGCAGTGTAGGATGCGGGATTTTCTTAGATAACCTGAATATCAGTCATAATTTGCGATTACCAGACCATTGTAGTGTCTTCCAAGCGGAAATTATGGCAATTCAAGAAGCCTTGATTCTACTGAATAGAAGCGTTTTGACTGTGACGCAAGTACGTATTCTGTCAGACAGTCAGGCTGCGTTAAAATCTCTGGAATCAACATGCACAACCTCGAAGACTGTAATAAACTGCCGAAAACTTCTTTACGAGGTGGCCAGGCAGTTTAGCATTCAAACGTTATTTACCATATCCGTTATTTTGAAAGGAAATAACGGATATGGTAAATTACAAATGGTCAAACTTGACATCGTGCAATACCAGAAGATTGATATGGCCTAAAACCGATTTAAGACGATCCAATGATCTGCTTTATCTCAAAAGGGAATGATAATGGGTATAATCACCGGTCACTGTCTAATAGGGAAGCATGCCAGAAGACATGGCTTATCCGCAAAAGACTATTGTAGAGCCTGTAAAAATGAAGAAGAGGAGGAAACTACTCTCCATCTCCTTTGCACATATCCGGCCTTGTCGGTAAGAAAGAATACCCGTTTGGGGCAATATCTCTTCGACAGCCTTAGCGATCTGGCAGGTAATGTGGTATCACAATGGACCAAATACAGTCTAAGTGTGCCTTTCTGGCAGCCAGATTAACCTAACCTAACCTATTTCAGCAAATCGGAGATTATGACACTACTTAAGGGCCTCTTTAATATCTATGAAAAGTAAAATGTGTCTTATTTTATTTTTAACTTTAATTTATGTTTTTATTAATTTTTGATTTATTATATTTTAATTTCACTTTTCACTTTGCACTTTACATTTGGTCCCTGCTCGGGCGCCATTATTTGATTTCAAATTAAAAAGACTTTTTTAAAAAATAATCATTACTTTATTGTCTGAAAGTTGATTTAATAATGAATACAAATTATTATATTTGAACTATTTAAAAGATCGTATGTTCCGTGCACGTGAATTAGATTTTTCATGTGTTACAGGTAGACATAGCGTCAGCATAAATTATGTTTGTGGGAAAATATTTATGGGAACAATAAGTACTAACAAAAAATGTAGTTTAAGCTTTTATGCAGTTAACGTACATTTAGTTTGCCTTTTTGTTTTTTTGTTGGAATATGTATGTAAAAATGAAAATAGGATGGCACTTTGGAGTTGGATATAATATCAAATTGGGTTTTGATAATTTGTTTAGGGGAAGTTTAGAAGTGGCAACCCCCACAATTTTAAAAGTTTTGTTGTTGAAATATGTATGTAAAAATATAATTAGAGTTGGCTCGAAAATCAGAATTATGCGCTTTTTCCAGAATATTTATATATGTAGGCATATGTATATCCAAGATTAGAAGACATTTTAGAGTTGGATTCTAAATCGGGGTTTTACGCCTTTTACAGAATAATTATATATATCTATATGTAAGATTCTTTTGGCATTACGGCATTATTAAATGGAAAGTAGTGAAAAAAGAGGACAAACGAAAAATTTGCAAGCTTTTCAACGCCTTACAAGATGATTATTTTTCATATAAATATTACAGTTACAATGCAAATATAAAATTATTAATTTATTGCAACGGCGATACTAGAAAATATGGAAAAAGAATATCAAGAAATAAATAAGTTTTTAAAATAAAATTAAAGAAAAATATAGCCTTAATTAATATAAACTTTTTTCAGTTATTCATTTTGTTTATTTTTATGCATTTCATTTATATTAAATTAAAATAAATTTTAATATATACTTAAAATTAATTGGACCTTTAATTAGAAGTGTTGTAAATTTGTTGTTATATATGTACTTATGAAATTCAAAAATTAATAAAAAAAAAACAAAAAAAAAAGGTCATAAAAACATATTACAGTAGTAAAGAGGTAATAAAACTAATAACAAATAACAATTTTTGTTTTTTATTTTTGATTAATATATTTATTTTATTTATTTGTTTTATTATTTTATATATCTAAATAACTTACATATTTATGTATAAATATACAAATAAACGTAATTAGATATATATTATAATTACATATTGAATAATGCCTATATATGTATGTTCATAATATATAAATATAATTTAGTAGTTTTTTTCAAACGATAAGTTTACGACATTACTCTAAGTTTTGAATAAAAGTACAAGTTTTGATACGATTTTTCCATTTATTATAAAGGTTATTTAATTATCTTTAATTACAGAAATTAAAATATAATCCTTATCGCTAAAATATTATCATCGCTATCATAATCCTTATCAGCTATATAATCCTAATTTGCTAACTTATATATATATTATATACATATAATTATTCTCGAAAAAGTGGATATTCCGATTTTGAATCCAACTCTAAAATCTCTTCTAATCTTGGCTATACATATATATAGGTACATATATAAATATTCTGTAAAAGGCGTGAACCCTAATTTTGAATGCAACTTTAACATCCCTGCTTATCTCACATGACCGTAAGTAGGTATACTAAGCCGATTCTAGACCAGGAAATGAGTAATTTGTTTTTATATTTTTGTTTGTTGGTTTGTTATTTGTTTTTATATTTTTGTTTTGTTTGTTATAGTGGTGATAAGAAACATTCATAGTGTATATTGTTATGGTATGAATTAAATTGGAGAGCTTTTAATGTAAAAATAATGTGTGTTTATTAATTGTTTTGATAAAAAATTTTTTTTGTGTGATTTGAGGTTGAGAATAAGAAAATAAGAAAATAAAAATTTCATGATTCTGGTTGTATGAACAATGAAAGTGAGGTCAGGAGATTCTTGAATAAAAATAAAAGCAAGAGTTTGTTATTATGAAATGAACGAAAATAATAATAAATAATACGAAATATGTTTGTTGTATAAATATAAATAAATAATACGAAATATGTTTGTTATTATGAAATTCCCTATTATGAACGCCACAATAGGGAATTCCTTTGCTTTGGAAAATTTAGATTAAAATAAAAAAAATACGTCAGGAGGTTTCCTATATTAATTAAAAAACGATTTTTTTTATTGTACATAATTATTTTTTTTTTTTTCAGTTTTTAAAAATTCATATTCACAGAACCACCTTGTATGGGTTGACCTTGATAATCTTCCAGTAAATATGTGACAGGGTTAGTGATTTGAACTTTCCTTATTTTAAATACTTCCGTTGTCCAATTTGGACTATAACCTTTCTCCAATTTTGCATTGATTAAACCCGCCTATGCAACTGAAAATTTCAAATAAAAGGACTGCCGTTTGAAAATTATTATTCAGTTTAAAAGAATTAGTTAAATAATTATTACTTCTAATAAATAATAAAAATGACTAGTGAAGTGCAAATAATTAACTCCATCCTCTTGGATCCGCTGTCACCATCAGCATTTGATTATGCTATACCGAGCACCAGTAGGGATCACAAAACCGTGAACAACAACAACAAAAACAACAGCAACAACAACAACAAAAACTACAGCAACAACAACAACAACAGTAACCGTAAACGTAAATCTGAAGAAAGCGTTGATAGCATCTTAGACAATTTCAACGAGAAAGTTATAAGGCGAAATGTTATGAAAAGAGCTTTACAAGTGGGGGAGGTAATATTAGGAAAATATTACCAGATAAATAAAATACAAAACAAAAACACAATTTATGGCCAACGACTTATGCTGGAGTTTGAAAACTAAGTTTTTTTCTTGCCCGAATATATGTTGGACTACATATCAGAAGAGCAAATTGAAAAACTAAACCAACAAACTAACATACTGATGATTTGTCATCAAAAAGGTAAATATAAATTGGTACGAGAGGATATTTTCTCACAAGAAAAATTGGCCGATAACCAATAATATTATAAAAGAAAAAAATTTAAATAAAATAAATAAAGTAAACTATAAATAATGAGTTATTTTTCGCAAATATTTTCATTTTCAGATATTTTAATTTCAGGTAGTAGAACCAGTACAAAAGAGTGTACTAGTTGTATTTTCGCAAATATTTTCATTTTCAGATATTTTAATTTCAGGTAGTAGAACCAGTACAAAAGAGTGTACTAGTTGTATTTATTAATTGTAGCTAAAGCCAAAGGTTTCTTCTATGCGAAATAGAAAATTTTTTTTATTATATTAATCAATTAAAACTTACTGATAATTTAATTGAAAAACCGCAAATTAGTTTTATAGTTCTTTTTAAAACAAATTATTAAAATGGAAATTAGTGTTAAAATTGTTATTGGACGGTTAAGTAGAATATTAAAATAAAAATAATTTTACAATGACGGACATATCAAAAATTATTTTAAGAAAGCATATAACGCTTTCTCTTAAAAATGAAAAGAACGCGACTGAAGAAAATTTAAAAGAACATTTAATGGTAATACTAAAAGACTTAATATATTTAAATAAATTATTGAGTGAAAATAAATTATCAAATAGTGGAATTAAATCATGCATAAGTACAGTGATCTCTAGTTTAGAATCTTATAAAACTAAAATTAAATTTCAGTTATTAAATAAAGACAATAGTGAATTGGAATGGAAAAATTTAACATCTGCATTCCAAAATAGACTACAAACCGGGCTAATAACAAACATTAATGATGTAGACCCGAAAATATTTCTGGAAAAGTGTAAAAAAATAATAATTAGTAAAGTAAATGAAATATTATTGACATATAGTGCATTAAAAATAAATTTAACTTTTTGCGGTGAATTTGTATTACCAAATTTAAATGATGATATTGAAAATGTGTATGATTTAAAATATTTAAGTACTGAAAATTCGGTTGTGTTTAGGGGGGAAAGTGATGATTGGTGTGGAAAAACAATCGGTGAACTTTTAACTAAATTTGATGATTTTCAGGAAAAAGGCAGCGGTTGGGCCTTATCATCAATAATAAATTTAGTTATTAATATAAATTCATATACCGCATTTGTGGCAGGTTCATATATAGATTTGCCACAATTTATTAAAAAAAAACATGCTTGCATAAATATTAAAAATTCTGATAATGCATGCTTTGCGTGGAGTATAATGGGGTCACTTTATCCTTCCCAACATCATTCAGACCGCAGATCAAGTTATCCAAACTATGAGGGGATACTTAATTTAAATGGAATTAAGTTTCCCGTATTAATTAAAGATATTCCCAAATTTGAACAATTAAATAAAATTTGTGTAAATGTTTTTGGGCTAGAATTAATTTAAAACAAGTAAATGTAACCGTAAGTCGATGCAACCGACTTATTAATACCCTACACCTGAATAATTCGAATTAAATTAAAAATCCATAAGTGTTTTTGGCAGAACTTCTTCCCTTTTCTGTCTTATTCAACTCGAATTTCAAGAACGTAAAAGAGGCATCCGCTTGGGATATGCTTGACACCCTTGTATAAAATTTTAAGTTTGTATCTTAATTATTTTCGAAGATTGGTAGTCCTTGGGAGGTTTGTGTCAGCTACCCGAATTGCCACTCCAATTCATCGAATCCATCTCAGGAACATAAAGAAAACTTGCCAGAACACCATTCTATTAAATTTAAAGGTTCTACTTTTGTTGGTTTTGGAGATATGCTCGTTGCTCTTGTGCTCGTCTGGAAGTTTCCAAAATACGAACCCATGGTTCAAATTCTTTCAAATGTCAGTTTCCAATTTTACAGAAAAGGAAACATAACAGAACACCTTTGTACTAAAAATAAAAGTTCTATCTTTGTTGGTTGTGGAGATATACTCGTTTGCTCTGGGACTCGTCCGGAAGCTTCCAAGATTTGAACCCATGGACCAAATCCTCACAAATTTCAGAAACATAAATCAAACATGAAGGAACACCATTCTGCCTAATTTAAAGGTTATATCTTTGTTGTATTTGGAGATAATATCATTTGCTCTTAGGCTCGTTCGGAAGCTTTCAAAATCCGAACCCAAGGACCAAATCCTCTCAAATTTCAGAGGCCTAAATCATACATGAAAGAACACCATTCTGCCAAAAGTAAAGGTTATATCTTTATTGGTTTTGGAGATAATCTCATTTGCTCTGGGGCTCATTCGGAAGCTTCCAAAACCAAACCCATGGACCAAATCCTCTTAAATTTCAGAGACATAAATCAAACACGAAAGAACACCATTGTACCAAATTCAAAAGTTCTACCTTTGTTCGTATTGGATATAATCTCATTTGCTCTGCGGCTCGTTCGGAAGCTTCCAAAATTCGAATCCACGGTTCAAATTCTTTCAAATTTAAACCCATGGCCAAATCCTCTCAAATTTCATAGACCTAAATCAAACATGAAAAAACACCATTCGGCCAAGGTTATATATTTATTGTTTTTGGAGATAATCTCATTTGCTCTGAGGCTCGTTCGGAAGCTTCCAAAATCCAAACCCATGGACCACATCCTCTTACATTTTAGAGACCTAAATCAAACTGGACGAAACATCATTATAAAAAATTTAAAGGTTCTATCTTTATTGGTTTTAGAGATAATCTCGTTTGCTCTGGGGCTCGTTCGGAAGCTTCCAAAACCCGAACCCATGGACCAAATCTTCTCACATTTCAGAGACTTAAATAAAACATGAAAGAACACCACCCTGCCAAATTTAAAGGTTATATCTTTGTTGGTTTTGGAGATAATCTCATTTGCTCTGGTGCTCGTTCGGAAGCTTCCAAATCCAAACCCATGGACCAAATTCTCTTAAATTTCAGAGACAAAAATCGAACGGGAAGGAACATCATTGTACAAAATTTAAAGGTTCTATCTTTGTTGGTTTTGGAGATAATCTCATTTGCTCTGGTGCTCTGGAAGCTTCCAAAACCCAAACCCATGGACCAAATCCTCTTAAATTTCAGAGACATAAATCGAACGGGAAGAAACATCATTGTACAAAATTTGAAGGTTCTATCTTTGTTGCTTTTGGAGATAATCTCGTTTGCTCCGGAATCATTCGGAAGCTTCCAGAATCCGAACCCATGGACGGATTTTGTCCAGATTCGAACGTAGCCTTTCTTTCGTAATTAGTAACCTAAGTAACGGTTTAGCAAAAACGTTTGTGAAAAGAGGGCCTCCGCAAGGAGGGCTGCTACCTCCCCTTCTTTGGAATATGGTGGTAAGTAAACTGCTTAAAATCCTGGAAGAGGCGGGCTGCACAACAATCGCCTATGCGAACGATGTTGCTGTCGTGGTTAGTGGCAAGTTCCCTGACAGTCTCAGAGACGTTTTTCAACTTGCACTAAACAAAATCACAACATGCGCTACAGACTGTGGACTGTCAGTAAATCCACAGAAAACCGAACTGGTCCTTTTTAGAAGAAAATATAAAATTCCTAAAATAAATCCGACTTCGTTAAATGGCTCCACTCTTCCCTTTAGCGAAACCGCAAAACTTCTGGGTCTAACTCCAGACAGGAAGTTAAGTTGAAGGCTACTATCTCAGAAAGAGGGCCTCAGGTAAGGTAAGAGGTAAAAAAGCCCTCAATAGCACTCTACTCGTGTAAAAAAGCCATTTTCAGGAAATGGGGCTTCAGCCATACATGACTTACTGGCTATACATATCCGTAGTAAGAGCCATTCTTATGTACGAAGTCCTAGTATGGTGCAAGGCAATCGATTAAGAGGTCAACTGCAAGGTAATCGCTAGGGTCCAAAGAACTGCCACACTATGTATAAGTGGCTCTTTAATAACAACCCCTTCTGCGGCATTAGACATCATGCTTAATCCGATGCCTGTACCATATTATAGTAAATTTGCAGCCGCAAACACAGCTGTGGGATTAAAAGCTAGATCCCAGTGGATCAATTCACGAGAAGATTACTCGGATATCATAAATCAATTCAAGTTCACTCCCGCCTTGGTGGACTACACGTCCCCCACTTACTTTTTCGGCAAATCTCATGTGACGAGCATCCCAAGCCTTGAGAGTTGGAACTCGAATACAGTGATGACCATCGAAGGAGTACAATTCTACACTGATGGTTCAAAAATGAACAGCAGTGTAGGATGCGGGATTTTCTTAGATAACCTGAATATCAGTCATAATTTGCGATTACCAGACCATTGTAGTGTCTTCCAAGCGGAAATTATGGCAATTCAAGAAGCCTTGATTCTACTGAATAGAAGCGTTTTGACTGTGACGCAAGTACGTATTCTGTCAGACAGTCAGGCTGCGTTAAAATCTCTGGAATCAACATGCACAACCTCGAAGACTGTAATAAACTGCCGAAAACTTCTTTACGAGGTGGCCAGGCAGTTTAGCATTCAAACGTTATTTACCATATCCGTTATTTTGAAAGGAAATAACGGATATGGTAAATTACAAATGGTCAAACTTGACATCGTGCAATACCAGAAGATTGATATGGCCTAAAACCGATTTAAGACGATCCAATGATCTGCTTTATCTCAAAAGGGAATGATAATGGGTATAATCACCGGTCACTGTCTAATAGGGAAGCATGCCAGAAGACATGGCTTATCCGCAAAAGACTATTGTAGAGCCTGTAAAAATGAAGAAGAGGAGGAAACTACTCTCCATCTCCTTTGCACATATCCGGCCTTGTCGGTAAGAAAGAATACCCGTTTGGGGCAATATCTCTTCGACAGCCTTAGCGATCTGGCAGGTAATGTGGTATCACAATGGACCAAATACAGTCTAAGTGTGCCTTTCTGGCAGCCAGATTAACCTAACCTAACCTATTTCAGCAAATCGGAGATTATGACACTACTTAAGGGCCTCTTTAATATCTATGAAAAGTAAAATGTGTCTTATTTTATTTTTAACTTTAATTTATGTTTTTATTAATTTTTGATTTATTATATTTTAATTTCACTTTTCACTTTGCACTTTACATTTGGTCCCTGCTCGGGCGCCATTATTTGATTTCAAATTAAAAAGACTTTTTTAAAAAATAATCATTACTTTATTGTCTGAAAGTTGATTTAATAATGAATACAAATTATTATATTTGAACTATTTAAAAGATCGTATGTTCCGTGCACGTGAATTAGATTTTTCATGTGTTACAGGTAGACATAGCGTCAGCATAAATTATGTTTGTGGGAAAATATTTATGGGAACAATAAGTACTAACAAAAAATGTAGTTTAAGCTTTTATGCAGTTAACGTACATTTAGTTTGCCTTTTTGTTTTTTTGTTGGAATATGTATGTAAAAATGAAAATAGGATGGCACTTTGGAGTTGGATATAATATCAAATTGGGTTTTGATAATTTGTTTAGGGGAAGTTTAGAAGTGGCAACCCCCACAATTTTAAAAGTTTTGTTGTTGAAATATGTATGTAAAAATATAATTAGAGTTGGCTCGAAAATCAGAATTATGCGCTTTTTCCAGAATATTTATATATGTAGGCATATGTATATCCAAGATTAGAAGACATTTTAGAGTTGGATTCTAAATCGGGGTTTTACGCCTTTTACAGAATAATTATATATATCTATATGTAAGATTCTTTTGGCATTACGGCATTATTAAATGGAAAGTAGTGAAAAAAGAGGACAAACGAAAAATTTGCAAGCTTTTCAACGCCTTACAAGATGATTATTTTTCATATAAATATTACAGTTACAATGCAAATATAAAATTATTAATTTATTGCAACGGCGATACTAGAAAATATGGAAAAAGAATATCAAGAAATAAATAAGTTTTTAAAATAAAATTAAAGAAAAATATAGCCTTAATTAATATAAACTTTTTTCAGTTATTCATTTTGTTTATTTTTATGCATTTCATTTATATTAAATTAAAATAAATTTTAATATATACTTAAAATTAATTGGACCTTTAATTAGAAGTGTTGTAAATTTGTTGTTATATATGTACTTATGAAATTCAAAAATTAATAAAAAAAAAACAAAAAAAAAAGGTCATAAAAACATATTACAGTAGTAAAGAGGTAATAAAACTAATAACAAATAACAATTTTTGTTTTTTATTTTTGATTAATATATTTATTTTATTTATTTGTTTTATTATTTTATATATCTAAATAACTTACATATTTATGTATAAATATACAAATAAACGTAATTAGATATATATTATAATTACATATTGAATAATGCCTATATATGTATGTTCATAATATATAAATATAATTTAGTAGTTTTTTTCAAACGATAAGTTTACGACATTACTCTAAGTTTTGAATAAAAGTACAAGTTTTGATACGATTTTTCCATTTATTATAAAGGTTATTTAATTATCTTTAATTACAGAAATTAAAATATAATCCTTATCGCTAAAATATTATCATCGCTATCATAATCCTTATCAGCTATATAATCCTAATTTGCTAACTTATATATATATTATATACATATAATTATTCTCGAAAAAGTGGATATTCCGATTTTGAATCCAACTCTAAAATCTCTTCTAATCTTGGCTATACATATATATAGGTACATATATAAATATTCTGTAAAAGGCGTGAACCCTAATTTTGAATGCAACTTTAACATCCCTGCTTATCTCACATGACCGTAAGTAGGTATACTAAGCCGATTCTAGACCAGGAAATGAGTAATTTGTTTTTATATTTTTGTTTGTTGGTTTGTTATTTGTTTTTATATTTTTGTTTTGTTTGTTATAGTGGTGATAAGAAACATTCATAGTGTATATTGTTATGGTATGAATTAAATTGGAGAGCTTTTAATGTAAAAATAATGTGTGTTTATTAATTGTTTTGATAAAAAATTTTTTTTGTGTGATTTGAGGTTGAGAATAAGAAAATAAGAAAATAAAAATTTCATGATTTTGGTTGTATGAACAATGAAAGTGAGGTCAGGAGATTCTTGAATAAAAATAAAAGCAAGAGTTTGTTATTATGAAATGAACGAAAATAATAATAAATAATACGAAATATGTTTGTTGTATAAATATAAATAAATAATACGAAATATGTTTGTTATTATGAAATTCCCTATTATGAACGCCACAATAGGGAATTCCTTTGCTTTGGAAAATTTAGATTAAAATAAAAAAAATACGTCAGGAGGTTTCCTATATTAATTAAAAAACGATTTTTTTTATTGTACATAATTTTTTTTTTTTTTTTCAGTTTTTAAAAATTCATATTCACAGAACCACCTTGTATGGGTTGACCTTGATAATCTTCCAGTAAATATGTGACAGGGTTAGTGATTTGAACTTTCCTTATTTTAAATACTTCCGTTGTCCAATTTGGACTATAACCTTTCTCCAATTTTGCATTGATTAAACCCGCCTATGCAACTGAAAATTTCAAATAAAAGGACTGCCGTTTGAAAATTATTATTCAGTTTAAAAGAATTAGTTAAATAATTATTACTTCTAATAAATAATAAAAATGACTAGTGAAGTGCAAATAATTAACTCCATCCTCTTGGATCCGCTGTCACCATCAGCATTTGATTATGCTATACCGAGCACCAGTAGGGATCACAAAACCGTGAACAACAACAACAAAAACAACAGCAACAACAACAACAAAAACTACAGCAACAACAACAACAACAGTAACCGTAAACGTAAATCTGAAGAAAGCGTTGATAGCATCTTAGACAATTTCAACGAGAAAGTTATAAGGCGAAATGTTATGAAAAGAGCTTTACAAGTGGGGGAGGTAATATTAGGAAAATATTACCAGATAAATAAAATACAAAACAAAAACACAATTTATGGCCAACGACTTATGCTGGAGTTTGAAAACTAAGTTTTTTTCTTGCCCGAATATATGTTGGACTACATATCAGAAGAGCAAATTGAAAAACTAAACCAACAAACTAACATACTGATGATTTGTCATCAAAAAGGTAAATATAAATTGGTACGAGAGGATATTTTCTCACAAGAAAAATTGGCCGATAACCAATAATATTATAAAAGAAAAAAATTTAAATAAAATAAATAAAGTAAACTATAAATAATGAGTTATTTTTCGCAAATATTTTCATTTTCAGATATTTTAATTTCAGGTAGTAGAACCAGTACAAAAGAGTGTACTAGTTGTATTTTCGCAAATATTTTCATTTTCAGATATTTTAATTTCAGGTAGTAGAACCAGTACAAAAGAGTGTACTAGTTGTATTTATTAATTGTAGCTAAAGCCAAAGGTTTCTTCTATGCGAAATAGAAAATTTTTTTTATTATATTAATCAATTAAAACTTACTGATAATTTAATTGAAAAACCGCAAATTAGTTTTATAGTTCTTTTTAAAACAAATTATTAAAATGGAAATTAGTGTTAAAATTTTTATTGGACGGTTAAGTAGAATATTAAAATAAAAATAATTTTACAATGACGGACATATCAAAAATTATTTTAAGAAAGCATATAACGCTTTCTCTTAAAAATGAAAAGAACGCGACTGAAGAAAATTTAAAAGAACATTTAATGGTAATACTAAAAGACTTAATATATTTAAATAAATTATTGAGTGAAAATAAATTATCAAATAGTGGAATTAAATCATGCATAAGTACAGTGATCTCTAGTTTAGAATCTTATAAAACTAAAATTAAATTTCAGTTATTAAATAAAGACAATAGTGAATTGGAATGGAAAAATTTAACATCTGCATTCCAAAATAGACTACAAACCGGGCTAATAACAAACATTAATGATGTAGACCCGAAAATATTTCTGGAAAAGTGTAAAAAAATAATAATTAGTAAAGTAAATGAAATATTATTGACATATAGTGCATTAAAAATAAATTTAACTTTTTGCGGTGAATTTGTATTACCAAATTTAAATGATGATATTGAAAATGTGTATGATTTAAAATATTTAAGTACTGAAAATTCGGTTGTGTTTAGGGGGGAAAGTGATGATTGGTGTGGAAAAACAATCGGTGAACTTTTAACTAAATTTGATGATTTTCAGGAAAAAGGCAGCGGTTGGGCCTTATCATCAATAATAAATTTAGTTATTAATATAAATTCATATACCGCATTTGTGGCAGGTTCATATATAGATTTGCCACAATTTATTAAAAAAAAACATGCTTGCATAAATATTAAAAATTCTGATAATGCATGCTTTGCGTGGAGTATAATGGGGTCACTTTATCCTTCCCAACATCATTCAGACCGCAGATCAAGTTATCCAAACTATGAGGGGATACTTAATTTAAATGGAATTAAGTTTCCCGTATTAATTAAAGATATTCCCAAATTTGAACAATTAAATAAAATTTGTGTAAATGTTTTTGGGCTAGAATTAATTTAAAACAAGTAAATGTAACCGTAAGTCGATGCAACCGACTTATTAATACCCTACACCTGAATAATTCGAATTAAATTAAAAATCCATAAGTGTTTTTGGCAGAACTTCTTCCCTTTTCTGTCTTATTCAACTCGAATTTCAAGAACGTAAAAGAGGCATCCGCTTGGGATATGCTTGACACCCTTGTATAAAATTTTAAGTTTGTATCTTAATTATTTTCGAAGATTGGTAGTCCTTGGGAGGTTTGTGTCAGCTACCCGAATTGCCACTCCAATTCATCGAATCCATCTCAGGAACATAAAGAAAACTTGCCAGAACACCATTCTATTAAATTTAAAGGTTCTACTTTTGTTGGTTTTGGAGATATGCTCGTTGCTCTTGTGCTCGTCCGGAAGTTTCCAAAATACGAACCCATGGTTCAAATTCTTTCAAATGTCAGTTTCCAATTTTACAGAAAAGGAAACATAACAGAACACCTTTGTACTAAAAATAAAAGTTCTATCTTTGTTGGTTGTGGAGATATACTCGTTTGCTCTGGGACTCGTCCGGAAGCTTCCAAGATTTGAACCCATGGACCAAATCCTCACAAATTTCAGAAACATAAATCAAACATGAAGGAACACCATTCTGCCTAATTTAAAGGTTATATCTTTGTTGTATTTGGAGATAATATCATTTGCTCTTAGGCTCGTTCGGAAGCTTTCAAAATCCGAACCCAAGGACCAAATCCTCTCAAATTTCAGAGGCCTAAATCATACATGAAAGAACACCATTCTGCCAAAAGTAAAGGTTATATCTTTATTGGTTTTGGAGATAATCTCATTTGCTCTGGGGCTCGTTCGGAAGCTTCCAAAACCAAACCCATGGACCAAATCCTCTTAAATTTCAGAGACATAAATCAAACACGAAAGAACACCATTGTACCAAATTCAAAAGTTCTACCTTTGTTCGTATTGGATATAATCTCATTTGCTCTGCGGCTCGTTCGGAAGCTTCCAAAATTCGAATCCACGGTTCAAATTCTTTCAAATTTAAACCCATGGCCAAATCCTCTCAAATTTCATAGACCTAAATCAAACATGAAAAAACACCATTCGGCCAAGGTTATATATTTATTGTTTTTGGAGATAATCTCATTTGCTCTGAGGCTCGTTCGGAAGCTTCCAAAATCCAAACCCATGGACCACATCCTCTTACATTTTAGAGACCTAAATCAAACTGGACGAAACATCATTATAAAAAATTTAAAGGTTCTATCTTTATTGGTTTTAGAGATAATCTCGTTTGCTCTGGGGCTCGTTCGGAAGCTTCCAAAACCCGAACCCATGGACCAAATCTTCTCACATTTCAGAGACTTAAATAAAACATGAAAGAACACCACCCTGCCAAATTTAAAGGTTATATCTTTGTTGGTTTTGGAGATAATCTCATTTGCTCTGGTGCTCGTTCGGAAGCTTCCAAATCCAAACCCATGGACCAAATTCTCTTAAATTTCAGAGACAAAAATCGAACGGGAAGGAACATCATTGTACAAAATTTAAAGGTTCTATCTTTGTTGGTTTTGGAGATAATCTCATTTGCTCTGGTGCTCTGGAAGCTTCCAAAACCCAAACCCATGGACCAAATCCTCTTAAATTTCAGAGACATAAATCGAACGGGAAGAAACATCATTGTACAAAATTTGAAGGTTCTATCTTTGTTGCTTTTGGAGATAATCTCGTTTGCTCCGGAATCATTCGGAAGCTTCCAGAATCCGAACCCATGGACGGATTTTGTCCAGATTCGAACGTAGCCTTTCTTTCGTAATTAGTAACCTACTATATAAATTTCATCAAATATTCATAAATTATTAATAAAAAAAGTTATAAAAAATATTTTTGTGAAAGATGTCTTAATTATTTTGATACAAATGAAAAATTAAATAATCACTCATTTTATTGCAATAAAATTAATAAGTCTGCAATTACATTGCCAACTGAAAAAAATAATATTCTAAAATTTAATAACTTTAAAAATAAAATTATGTTACCGTGAGTTATATACGCGGATATTGAATGCATTTTAAAGAAAAATAATCCAAATAATATTAATAATAATATTTTTCAAGAACACGAACCATCTTCTATTGGATATTATTTAAAATCAACATATATAACGAATACAAAATATCGTTTCTTACGACGTGAAAATTGCATCAATTGGTTTTTACGTGAACTTAAGAAAATTGCTAACCTATTAGAAACAGATCTAAAATCACCTGTAAAAATGAAAGCTCTCACTAGAGAACAAAATTTCCAATTTGAAGAGGCTCGGACTTGTTTTATTTGTGATCAACAATTTACAGAAAAAAATATTAAATGTTAGGATCATGATCATTTAAATGGTGAATATCGAGGAGCTACTCATAAAAACTGCAACATAAATTATAAAAATTCTTTCTATGTTCTTGTAATATTTCATAACCTAAGCGGTTATGATTCACATTTTATTATAAAGGAATTAAACTCAGTTATATCAGGTAAAATAGATATACTTCCCATAAATAAAGAGAAATATATTAGTTTTACGAAATATATTGATAATAGTGATATAAAATTTAGATTTATAGATTCATTTAAATTTTTGGGAAGTAGTTTAGATAGTTCAGCAAAAAACTTAGATGATTTTCCAAATTTAAAAGATCAATTTGAAAATTTAACAGAAAATCAATATTCATTGCTTAGCAAAAAAGGAATTTACCCTTATGATTATTTAGATAATCATGAAAAATTTTTAATTTCATCATTACCTGAAAAACATTTTTATAATGAATTAAACAAATCGCATATTAGTGATGAAGATTACAATCATGCTATAAAAATTTGGAATGAGTTTCACATCAAAAATTTAGGTGAATATTCTGACTTGTATTTAAAAACTGATATTATGTTATTAACAGATATCTTTGAAAAAAAAAAAAAATTTTGATGTTAATAATCAATATGGGTGGAGTATGAGTCAGTATTTACCATTAAAAAATTTTCAATAGGAAACCGAAATGAACAAATTTGATAAAGATTTTATATTAAACATTTCTTATAAAAATGATATTGGTTATATCTTTGAGGTGGATTTAAATTATCCTACACAACTTCACGATATTCATAGAGATCTCCCTTTCTGTCCAGAACATTTAGTAACATCCTTGAAGGAAAAAAAATTTGTTGCTACCGTGTACAATAAGGAAAGGTATGTTCTTCATTATAGAAGTTTAAAATTAGCTTTAAAAAATGGTCTTGAAGTAACAAAAATTCATAAAATTTTAAAATTTATTCAATCAGATTTTCTGCGACCATATATAGAGTTGAATACTAAATTACGAGGACAATCGAAAGACAATTTTTCAAAAGAACTCTTTAAATTAATGAATAATGCAATATTTGGGAAAACGATAGAAAACGTGAGAAAACACTGCGACATAAAACTTAAAACTTACTGGCATGGTCGTTATGGGGTTAACGCATTAATTGCATCACCTTATTTTAAGAGTTCTGCTATTTTTAATCAAAATTTAGTTGCCATAGAATTATATAGAAGTAAAATTTATTATAATAAACCCATATATGTGGGTATGGCAGTATTAGATATAGCGAAAATATCAATATATGAATTTTTTTATGATTACATGAAAAAAAATTTGAAACAAAATTGTAATCTTTTGTATACTGATACTGACAGTCTTATTCTAGAAATTTTTAATACTGATATATATGAAATTATAAAAAAAGACTGCTATGAAAGGTTTGATACTAGTGATTATTTAATAAATAATAAGTGGGGAATTCCTTTGGTAAATAAGAAAGTATTAGGATTAATGAAAGATGAAATGTGTGGTAAGAATATTTTAGAATTTATTGGTTTAAGATCAAAAATGTACACATTAAAAATTGAAAACGAAGAACCTATATAAAAAATTAAGGGTGTAAAAAAATCAGTTGTAAAAAAAGATATAAATTTTGATGATTATAAAAACTGTTTGAATGAAAATATTAACAAAACAATTACACAAAATTTAATTTTATCAAAAAATCATAATGTTAGTACTATAAGTCAGAAAAAACTTGGTTTAAATTCAAATGACAATAAAAGATTCTTGTTAAATAATTCTTATGACTCTTTGCCCTGGGGTCACTATAGTTTAAGCTAAATATTTCTGAAAGATTAATAAAGAAAAAAAAAAAAAAATGTTGTTTATAGTTTTTTTTATTTTCAGATTGCTTTTACAGATTATTTCATTTTAATTGTATTTAATGATTTTGGAACAGATGAGAATTTTTTTTTTCAGATTTTCATTTTTAATTTATTTCTTCTTCTGCAGTTGAGATGATGATGATGATGATGATGATGAAGGTTTTTCTGAATTGGTTGAATTAGACTTGGAATTGAGCCTCATTTTAAATATAGTGCAGTTTATCTCTCTTTTTAGTTGTCCGATAATCCCAGGTTTTTTTTTTTTTTCGTCTTTTTCTATTTTGATTTTTACTTATTTTGAAATTGTTTTACAAGAAAAAAAAAAATTTAAGACTGATTCTATTTCAAGTTTTTAATCTGATTAAATAGTAAAAATATTGTTTAGATCAACGATTTTAATAAGTAAACATTTTCCATAGCACAAACTCCAACATGATTAAAAGCACATCTTTTAGAATAACAAATTTGCTGATTCTTAAATATTTTTAAACTTGTAGTGATTATTCAAATCGAAAACATTATTCTTTTTCAATATACTACTAATCCAAGATTTTTTTTTCTTTTCCTTTAACATAAATTTTTGTTTGATTAGGTATAAAAATTTTTAAAAAATTGATGATATCACAAAAATGTGTTTTGCCGTCAGACTATTGTAATCCGTGATGATTTTTAGTGAGTCATTCATTTGTATATTTTGTTTCTGTTTTTAAATAATGATAAGCATAAGGTTGTTTTATTATGAAATGTTGAATTTCGTCATTCGATGTAAGAATAGCTATTTCTTTTAAAATAAATTTATTGTTATTGTCGCGAAACCCTTGTATATCAACGATGACGTAATCCATTTTAATGTTAGAAAAATGATAATGTTGATTATGTTGAATTAATAAATTTCTCAAACTTTATGTATTTATAAATTTTATAGAATAAATAGACTATACAATGTAAAACGATCATAAAGAATATACCTTCAATAAAGGAATATCAAAGACACAGCAAGATTTCAAGCCTCTTTTGTAGACAAGTTTATTTATTTTTATTTAGTAATTTAACGATTTTATGAACTTCTCCTATTATAGGCTTAAACTCTACTAAATGGTCATGTAAAATAAGACAATAAGCTGTAGTATTGTCTGGAATTTTTTTTAAAGTCTTTAATTCAATTTTGACGTCAACTGGACCTATTTTAAAATTATCATCTTGATAACAAGTATCAATTATGAAGATTGTAGATTCATCTTTAAAATTGTCCCATGAAACTAAAGGTTCTGATATTGAGTTATTATAATAAAAGCTTCTAAAATTCGAATATGCTTCATATGCTAATGCATAACGATTTTTACCAAAATCTAAATTCATATCTTCATATGGATATGATTTAGAATTTAAATATACTTTTATATTTTCAATATCACAATAATTAAATTTTGATGGATCTTCATCAATTTTATTTTGTTTATCAGTTTGTAAAGTAAAAATAATAAACCGAGGTTTTTCAAGTTGTGAAGCTGTTTTAACATTCCAAATATGATGTGTAGTTCCAGCTGGTAATGTAGGATACTCATGTAATTCCCAATTTCTAAAAGGAATTTTCATAACCGAACCATTTTCAATACTTTTGTATAAATTTAATTTAAGATTATCAGCTAAGTCAATATGTTGAACCTTCCAATATATTTTTGTGATAAGAATTTTCGGTTTTTCAATAGCAGCATTAGTAGCATTACATAATAATGAATTATCATTTAATCGAGAGCGAGTTAATATCAATTCATGTTTGGCATTTGGAATAATATTTTTATAATCTTCTGCAAATCCTAATAATCTCTTTAAGGGTATACAAAAATTGAAATAAAGTCCTTTCATTTTAATTGATTCATTAGGTGACCAACTTCCATTATATAAAGCGGTACTTTCATTTTGATTGAGTGAAATATAGTTTTTTAATGTTGAAGTTATACCAACATTAGGATTATGATCAATTTCTTTACCATTAAGTTCATAACGAATTTCATCAAATAGAAATGGTATAGCATTATTAACTAGTTTAGTATGCGTAACAGCTGAGCCATCATGTTTTGATGCATATCCTTCTATATAAATTAGACTTGTTGAAGGTAATATATTTAAATTCTGATTTTGTATTTGTATTTTAATGATATCACTTAATCCAAATGAACTTGTGTATGGTGAATATGAATGCCATTGAGCGCTAGTTATAGTTTCATTAAAAACAGGATCATTAAAAAGCTCCATTTTAATTTGCTTTTAGTAAATACCCAAGAGATTTTTGTTCTTTGTTCTCAAATGATAGTCGTTTTTTATATTCTAAATGTTGATAGGCACCTCCTACTCCTTTGAATAACTTTGATTGATTAAACTGTTGTTTCTTACTCTGTGAAGGTATATAGAATTGATGAGATTAATTTTGATTAAATGTTAGCATTTTGAGGCTTTAAATGCAATCTAATTGTTATTGTTTCTCCACGAAAATTAACTAAATTACCATTCTGGTCAAACAGTTTTATAGTAATAGAACTTATCTGATTAACGGTTACTGGTAAATAAATTACATTATTAGGAACTTCAATTATTTTATAGCCAGGACTAACGTTAATAGAGAATTCATGTAAAATGTGAGCTTCTTGCTCACATTTTACATGAATTATAGTCTTGTTGACATTAATAAAATAAACATAATAAGAGTGGAATGAAATATTATTTTCGGAATTTATATTAATGGAACAGAAGCTCAGAAGCTCAGAATATAGATCTGAAATATGCCATTTGTTTGGTGATAATCTTTTTCTGCTAAACCCTAATAATCCGCCAATAGTATCCACTCTTTCAAAATCAATTTCCTTATCAGTAAAATTTTACATTTTAATGTATTATTATTAGGTCTTATAATTAACTTCTCATTGTCTGCTTTAACAATATTCATTTTTTTTCTGAGAAATGTTTCAATATCTCCAATTTCATATGAACCTGTGGGAAGAATGATGGATTTATCATCAATAATAAATCTATTATTTTCCTCATCTATATTTGGTATTGAATTATATGTTTGAAAATCTACTAAACCGCAGGTATATTCTTCCCTCTTTAGGTCTATAGGAGGAAAATAATTAGCTGTTAATATGGAAGAGTTTCCGTTTAAAGTTAATGTTATTGACATATCTTGAATTGATATAATGAGATAATTCAGAAGTACATTCTCCTTTTATAGATTTTCAAGGTTAATTCATCATCATAATAAATATATACCTATATAATTCTAATTATTCTCTTTAAATTCTTGTATTACAAATAAATTATAATTATTTCTTATCAATTAGTTTTGTGATTCTTTTTATTCAAATAGAAAAAATAACCTTGAACTTGTACAAAAATTATTAATGTAGATTAGTTTTATTAAAGCTAGCTAGACTAATAATAATAAAAAAAATTTTTTTTGTTTTTTAGTTATGTTTTATTTACTGATAATTTTGCTTTTTTTTTTTTATAACATGAAATAAAAATTCTAAACATAAATGACCACAATTATATGAATTAAAGTTTTGATATTTATTATAATTATATACAAGATTATCCCCCAAATAATTAATAACTTCTAATGGTGGTCGTAAATTTCCAAAACTATCAAAATATTGTATTATTTCATCATTTTTAAAATAAGCTACCCAATGAGTTCCATTTCCAATAGAATTATCTAAATTTATTATACCGCATTCAAATTTCTATGGTTTGCTTGCAGGTAAATTGTCTCGCATAAAGACCCCACGAAAATGTTTCAAGTATTTTTTACAAAATTTCTCTAAATCAATATTTGTAAGTGGTCTTTTGGGTAGCTCACTTAATGGTTTTTTGGATTTAAATAAAGACCCAATCCTTTTTTATATGGTTTCAAATGTAACCCATTACCCCCTTTTAAGGCTATTGCTTCCATTGTTTTATTATGACGTTCACTTTCTTTTAACTGTTTGTGGGCATTTTTAGCATCGTTTATAGCCTTAGATATTCCTGCAGCACCTGAAAGTGCTCCAATAGCAGATAAACCTGCAAATATTGGAATTAAAGGTAAAACACGTCCAATTTTAGGTACTGAAATAATTCGCGGTATACCAATTAATTTTTTTTGTCCTTTTGAAAATTTTCTGGCTGCATGCAAAGCAGTTTTTATAATATTCTTATCATTCATAGGCTTTTTTAAAGCCTTAACTGCTGTTTTTACACCTTTTATAACATTTTTCAATGGTTTTTTCCTGTTTTGCTGTTTTTGTTTTCTTACTGTTTTCTTTTTTAGCCCCATACCGAGTTAAACTTTAGCTTTCATTGCGTTTGTAACTAAAAGTGCATTCGCTTTTTCTCCTAAACCTGAATTTTTAGCTTTAACTCTTTGCCAAGCCTTTACTGCAAGTATATTATCAGCTGTATGACGTTGATTTTGATCAGTATTTTGAGAATATGCTATATCATGTATACAACAAGCCTCATCTAAATCATTAATTCCTTTATCACCTCGAGCTAATCATTTTGTTAGCTTTGTTCCAGGACCGCAATAATTATAACCTGGTAAATGCGCTTCAAATGGTAATTTATTAATTAGCGAATTAATAATACCTCTTCCAACAACTGTTCTTTTATTACTACTAGTACTCGTATATTTGGGGTTCGCTCTGAGATTTCTATCGACATAGACGCACTTTTATGAAAAGCAAAAAAAAAATTAAACTTTAAGCTATTGTTTAAATTAAAACAGAAAAAAATAGTTCTTTTTTTTGTTTGACAAAGATACAAAAAAATAGTGAATATTATTTATATAATTAATAATACATAAGAACAAAAAAAAAAATTTTTATATAAAGTTAGATAATAGATTTGTGATTGCTGTATCACATGGATAGTGTGTCAGCACAAAATAGTCAAAAAATTAAAAAGAATGTAAACATAACCTTAAAATCAGTGCAAAAAAAAACACTTATTATGAAAGAAAAAAAAATATAACAAAAACAATGAAATCCAAAAATGAAAGCAAAAAACTTAAAATAAGTAATGAAAAATTACAAAATGAATTAGTTAAAATGCGCGAAAAAGTAAATAGTTTACTCGAGCAAAATTTACAAACAAATAAATTACCTGATGATAATTCCTTTGCCATATTTAATGATATGGAACTGGACAATGATATGGATGAAAATGTTAGCCCAGACTCTAATTTTATAGAAGTCTTAAGAAAAAAAAGCACAAAAAACCAACAAACTAATAATAATCAAAATAAAATTCTTAAAGAAAATAACAAGCAAAATATAAATAAAAACAATAACAATGATAATAATAATAATAATAATAGCACTAATAATAAAAACAACCAAAATAAAATAAATAACAATAGTAATCAATCTAAATCAAAACTTAAAATTCCACCAATCACAGTTTTTAATAATAATATCACCATTATAAAAAAACTTATAAAAATTCAATTAAAAATACATAACTTTGTAATAAAATCTTCGAACGAAAATCGGCACTCAATATATGCTGAACAATTAGAAGATCACAAAATTATATTAGAAAATTTAAAAAAAGCAAATATTGAGTGTTTTACATACACCGCAAACACCGAGAAACCAACAAACCTTATTCTAAAAGATCTTCACGGAGACTACCAACCAGAAGAAATTATGAATATTCTGAAATTAGAAAAAATCGAACAAGTAAACATCATAAAAGTTGTAAGATTAACAACAAAAAAATCAATTGCAGAAAACAAAAACTTACCAATATACATCGTTCAAGCGGGACCGAATAGTCTTATTTCAAACTTATTAAATAAAAAAATATTAGATAACTAGCTAATTAAATGGGAAAAGTTAAAAAAACCAACAGTAAGACAATGCACACGGTGTCAAAGATTTAACCATTCGGCATTTAATTGTAATATGGAGGCAAGATGTGTGAAATGCGGAGGAAACCATCTTGCATCAAACTGTTCTATCGAAAAAAACAGCCCCGCAAATCAACTATTCTGCACATTATGTAAAAGTAATGGTCACCCAGCATCTTATAGGCAATGCCCTGTGCATAAACAACTATTAGGAAAAATGAAAGAAAATAAACAAAAAAAAATTAATAAACACGTTGAAATAATAAAAGCAGCTGAAAAAAATCTTGTCAAACCAAATATCTCTTATGCTAATGTCTTAGTAGGTAATAAAAATGTAAGTAGACAAAATATTGAAAATTATGAAATTTTGGATGGAGTAAAAACATCAAATAACGATTACGATAATATTACATTAATTCTAACAGAACTTAGCAAAAATGTAGCTAATCTTTGCGAAAGTTTCAAAACTTTAGAAAGCCAAGTGCAAAATCAATCAATGAGAATTGACTTTCTGTATGAAAATCTATATGAACATTAATGATAAGCAAAAGAATCAATTTAATATCAATTAATGTAAATTCATGTAGATCGTTTAATAAACAATTGTCGTTGATTGATTTTCTAAACAAAAATGATCCAGATGTTGTTGCACTTTGTGAAACAAAATTAAACCAAAAACATAGCATACATTTTAAAGAATTTAATTTTATTAGAAGAGATAGGGATACTAATAGTATGGGAGGTGGTACAGCCATTCTAATCAAAAAAAATATTAGATTTGAAAAAATTTCAAACATATCTTTTGATAAATTTAAATGCTTAGAAATATGCGGAATTAAAATACTCTTGCAAAGAAATAAATATTTAATTATTGTAGCAATGTATGCCTCAATGCGACATAGTGAATGTTTCCAGACAGAATTTAGCAAAGTATTCGAAATATTAAATTTAAAAAATTTAAATAATTATTATCTTTTATGTGGTGATATTAACGCAAAAGGTAAAAACTGGGGAAATAATAATGATAACTCTAGGGGAAAATTTGTCGAAAATTTTATCCTTAAGAACAACTTCCATTATAAAATAGAAATTTATTCTTCTTATACTCCATCATTTATTAGAGCTAACTCGTTTTTAGATTTGATACTAGCGGATTCAAGATTGTCTTTGAACAAAATCCAACCAGGTAAATTAAAAACATTACCATATGATAGCGATCATGCTGCAATCGTTACTGATGTTTCTTTAACAGGAAATGAAGATTTTCTATTCGAAACACCAGTAAGGAACTGGCAATTTAAAAAAGCAAACTGAAAAAAGTTTCAAAAACACATCAATGAAAAGGTAGTATCAAATCCAAACAATTTCACTATACCGGTAAATAGAAACTTAACAATTAATGAAATAGATAAATTTTTGAAAAGGCTAGAAAATATAATACAAGAGGGAATGCACGTTTCAATCCCAAAACTTCTGTTAAGCTCTAATAGTATAGATATATATTTAAATCCGTTAATAAAAAATTTAAAAAACCAAAAAAGTAAGTTACTAACCACAAAACATAAACTTTTCAAACTTAACCTTTCTCAAAATAGTTCAATAGTTATTAGAGTCAATTCTTTGCTGAAAAATATAAATACTTTAATTAAAGAAAATTTAAAAATATCAATTAATAAATACTGGGAAAATAGAATTAGAAAAATAAAAATTTCAAATAAACAGAGCCCATTTCCAGAGATAAAAAAAATTTATAGAAAATTCAACAAAGAAAATGTTTCACAGTTAAAAATTCCTCCTAATAAGGTTAGTACCTTACGGTTAGCTGGTACTGATATCACAACAATAAAAAAAGATAACAATAATAATTTCATAATTGATAATGAAAGTGAGGCATTAAATGTGATGGGTGCGCACTTATTTCAGGTGCATAAGAAAACGGCCCAGAGAGACTCAAAGATTAACAACAATATAAATTTGACAATAAATAATTTAAATAATGATCTCCAAAATAACCTGAAAAATGACTATGCCCTCGTCAAATTTAATGACCAATTCCAATCACATAAGCTTACAGTGAACCAAACTAAAAACAACTACTTTACGACAACGAAGAATCTAAAAGAAATTTTTTCAAATCTTAATAATAAGACCTCCGAAGGTTTGGATAACATACCAAACATTGTACTAAAACATTTACCTAACATTCTAATTAAAACATATTGTATATTATTTAACAACTGCTTAAATAAGAGCTATTTTCCAAAAACTTGGAAAAAAGCCAAAGTAGTTGCAATAAAAAAACCAGGTAAAAATAGTAGGGATCCTAATGGATACAGACCTATCAGTCTTCTACCAAATATCAGTAAAATACTAGAGATACTGGTTAACAGGTATCTCATTATAGAAACTGAAAAAAAATATATAATTCCCCTAAATCAATTTGGTTTCCGTTTTAAACATAGCACACACGCTATGACGAAACTTTCGTCGGATATATGTAGGCAAATAAACTGTCAAAAATGCATAGCAGCATGCTTCATTGATTTAGAAAAAGCATTTGACACTGTTTGGCTCGATAGTTTGGTTTATAAAATGTTAAGCTATAGATATCCTTTGCATCTTGTGTTTCTAATCAACGATATGATTCGATATAGAACTTTTAGAGTAGCATCTTCCAATAAGATATACTCTAAAGAGTTCTATGTAGAAAACGGGCTCCAACAAGGAACGGTTAATTCGCCGATATTATTTAACATCTTCATAAGCGAACTGCTAAATTCCCTAAATAATAATTTAGGGTCTAATTACAGCATTGCATTCGCAGATGATTTAACAATATATGCCGCTAACGAAAATTTAATAAGCGCGCAATGTAGTTTACAGAAACAATTCAATAAAGTTACTAATTACTGTAACAGATGGAAACTCAAAATAAACTACGGTAAATGCGAAACAATATTGTTTCGAAACACATATGTAAAGGTAAATAGCAGCGTAAGAAAAAACTGGGGAAGATTTAATATTAAGGCTCCAAACGGAACCAAAATCAAAAATTCAAACAGTGTCAAATACGTGGGTGTACATTTTGTTTATCTAATGAAGTTTAATACTCATGTTAGGAATCAAATATTAAAAGCAAACAACTCATTTATGTCGTTGAAAAAAATCTTCTATTCGAAGTTTCTTTGTAGCAAAGTAAAAACTCTATGTTACAAAAGTTTCATAAGACCTATATTAACGTATGGCTGTCCTATATGGTTTAACATAAGTGCTTCAACAATGGAAAAAATGCGTGCATTTGAACGAAAATGTATAGGAGCCTGTACTAACTTATACAGAAAAGCTCAAACAAACTATATACATTTTCAGTCGAATAAAACTATTTATGAACACGCTAAATTAATTAGAATAGATAACTTTATAATTCGGCTAATCCGAAATCATATACATAGGTAGTCAAGTTGAAGAAAATTCTTTAATATATTTGCCGTGGTATGAAAATGAGGAATATCTAATAAACACTCTAGAATCTGGTTTTACTCCACCCGAGAGCTTCATTTTTCTAGATAAAAATAATTTAATAGAAAATTCAAATAAAATACCGATAATTTACCATTACAATAGGCATCACTAAGAAAAGAAATACCAATTGATTTAAATAGGCATAATATTAATGATGAAAGTGTATTTAAATTTGATATGTTTATCCCTAATAAAGAGAAACTAATAGATAAAATACCATATTTCTGGAAACAATAGGATAGTCTTTAGGTTAGTTAGATTAAGTTTTAGAAATTAAATTAGTTTTAAGTTCTTTATTTTATTTTAGTTTTAGTTTTTTAAAAAAACACAATATATATAAAGGATTGGTTTTTGTATGAATTTTCCAAACAAATAAAATCAAATAAAATAATATTCACTAGATTAAACCAAAAAATTCAGTTCTTTTTAGATATTAAGTTAGTTATAGTTAAAAATTATAAGTATAAATGAAAGAAAATAGATAATAAGTGTAAATGAGAGTGCTAGTTAAACTAACAGCCTAAATGCATATCAAATCTAATTTTAAGTAAAATTCATTTCGTTTTATTTTGAATTGTATATTATAATAAGGAAATAAATAAAATAAAACATTGAAAAAAAAAAAAAAAGTACTTGTATATTTATTGTTGCAAGACATCTTGTGAAGTTTAGTTTAAGAAAGTTGGTCAAACACTAATTACCTATTAAAGAAACTCATCAGTATAGTTAAAGAAATGAAATTTATAAAAATAAGTAATGCAGTTAAAGTTAAAAATTTCGATCAAAATTCTAAGAACAAAATCAAAAAACATGGCGAATTCTTTCCAGATAGTATAAGAGGATTAATAGTAGGACCTTCAAATTGTGGTAAAACAAATCTTATGCTAAGTATGCTTGTAGATCCTAAAGGGCTTAAATTTCAAAACATATATATTTACTCAAAATCATTGCATCAACCTAAATATGAATATTTAAAAAAACTAATAAAACCTATCAAAGGAATGGGATATAATGAATTTTCAAATAATGTTGATGTAATTGAACCCTCAGCTTCTCAACCAAACTCAATATTTATATTTGATGATGTAGCTTGCGAAAAGCAAGATAATGCAAGAGCATATTTTTGTATGGGACGTCACCAAGGAATAGATAGCTTTTATTTATGTCAATCATATACAAAAATCCCAAAGCATTTAGTTAGAGATATTGCAAACTTTCTAATTGTATTCAAGCAAGATGATTTAAATTTAAAACATATCTATAATGATCATGTAAATTCTGATATGTCTTACATTGATTTTAAGAAATTGAGTGCATGCTGTTGGAATGATAACTATGGTTTTCTATTAATTGTGAAAGATAACAGTTTAAATAATGGACGTTATAGGAAAAATTTTGCTACATTTGTTAAATTTTAGGCAACAAGAGAATAGCACCGTCAACAGGTTACAGTCACTAACTGAACAGGTTAATTGTCAGTTGGTAGCTAGCAACAGGACATTCCAGTTCAGTTCAGTTCATAGCAGTTCAGTTCAGTTCATAGCATTCAGTTCAGTTCAGCTCATAACATTCAGTTGATAATTGAATAGATCAGTTGCCACTTAAAAATGAATGAGCAACTTATGCAAAATTTAATTAAAACTCGCAAAAGCTATCAGAAGATCGAAATCGGGAAGAAGCATTTACTCCAATTACAAAACCATTGAAAGAATTAGCTAATGCTTTTAAACAACAACAACAAGTTTTGGATAATTTTATTAAACCGGGAATTAAACCAGATGATGATGATGATGTAGCTGATAATAACATTAAATTAATGAGATCATCCATGTGGGAAACAAAAACACCTCGCAACAAAAGTAATACTTACAGTAAATTTAAAACTTCAACACCTAATACTATAAAATCTGAGACACCATCTACAATTATTGATAATTTTAACGATGAATCATTAATTTCACAATTTCCTGTTTTTAGCAAGTCAGAACTTGATAGCTCATATAGGCCCTATTTTAATGAGTCATTAAATGTTCGAAAACTTGGGAATGCTAATTTTCAAATAGATGAAACTAATAAAAATATATTGATTGATGATGAAGTTTTCGAAGAAACTCATGGTCTATATGAATTAATATTTTAAAAAAACACCTATAAACTATACTGAAACTGATTTAAGTACATATCGCCACATACTTGACAAAACAAATGCACATAGAAGAAATCATAATTATTTAGAACAAATAAAAGCAAACAAAGGTTTTAAATACAAAAATATATTACGTAAATTATATGCGCATGATTATAACACTAGATATAAAAATAAAACTGGTTTAGGTTATTCTTCTTCTTCACCAACAACTCAATTAAATTATACAAATCAATCAAATCAATATGTTTATTGGGATGATCCCAATGAGTTGGTTGATAGATTAAGACTTTTAATTGCATCACAATCGGCTGGCAACAACAATCATCGTAATGAAATTATATCTATAATTGAAGAGCTTAGAGAAGCTAATATAATTCAATAATATTTAAGAATAACAATCAGTAACAATCAAAATGTCAATTGATAAGTTTGGACGTAGTACAGATTCAGTTATTTCTAGAAAACTACATACTAAAGGACCACCAGGTATAGGTTTCAAATTAACTTCTGAGGGAAATTATGATTTAGAGAACAAAATTTTATCTAATGTTCAAGAACCCATTAACGGAAATGATGCAGTAACGCAAAAATTTGTGAACAATAAAATCGTCTTTTACAAAGAACTAATAAAAAACGATATAGAAAATATATTTTACAATTTGACTAATGAACTTAAATTAACAGAAACAAAATTAAGAATATTAGAAGAAAAAGTGCAAGAAAGTTTAGAGAATATCAATCTTAAATTTTAGAGAATGTTATATGAAAAATTTTCAGAAATGAATGATTTTATTGAATTTCAAATTAAAAAACCAATTAAATTTATTAATGAGAGATTAGAAAAAATTGAAGCCAAGGCTCAATCAGCGTTGGATTTAATTAATAATTCAAGAAATTAATTGTGATTAGTTCTCGTTTAACTTCCAAAATGGATATACATCAAATCGGATATTCTTTAAATAATTTTTTAAATAAATATGAACATATTTTATTGGAGGAACATTATGAACAGTTAAAAGATCATTTTAATCATTTAAAGTTATTTAAAAATTCTATACAAATTGAAACTAACGAGTATGGGATATCATTGGGATATATGTCCCTATACCTCAGATAATATTGAAAGTCTTCCAGATACTTGTCCATGTCATTCAGCAGAACAATGTATGTTATGCTGTTCCAAATTAATGGAATTATATAAAAGAATAGAAAATAAGTTATAATAAAATTACACATACTTGTAAACTATTATAAAAATAAAGAATATAAATTTTAATATCTTGAAAATTTATTATTTGCTTTTTTATTTTATTTAAAAATCAGCGTAAGAAAGGTGTTTTAATTAGTTTGTTTGAAGATGAGTAAGAATGAAGTTGTAGATTTATTCGATTGGCTTGATGCTTCAGATTCATCAGAGGAGGAAGATAATATTTCAAATTCATCTGAAGAGAGCGACGAGAAAGAGGATTATGATACTGAAAAGAAAGTAAAAAAGAGAGTCAAATTCATGCTAAAACCCCAAATATATATATTCTACAAATGGAATACAGCATACAAATTAGCTCGACGAAAATATTGGGAAATTATAGCGCTAGATCGTTATAGATTTAATGAAAAAATTCAAAATACTAGTGATATTATATCCACAATTCTAGATAGTAATCATCGGAAAATCATCTTCAATCAAAGATTTTCTAATTAGTTATAAAATGAGTAAAAGAGAGGTCGTTGAAGAGTTACATAAACCTGCACGTAGAAATTTTAAACGTCGTAGAGTTATAATTAAAGGGTTTGATGATCTTTGGCAAGCTGATTTAGTAGAAATGGGTGCATATGCTGAAGAGAATAAAGGTTTTAAATTTTTATTAACTGTGATTGATGCCTTCTCGAAATATGCATGGACAATTCCTATAAAATCAAAAACTGCAGAAAATGTTACGCAGGCAATGCGAAATATTTTTGAAACTTCTAAAAGACATCCACAAAATTTACAAACTGATGATGGAGAGGAATTTTTCAATAAAATATTCAAGAATTTAATGAATAAATATCAAATAAATCATTATTCAACATTTAGCATATTAAAAGCATCTATTGTAGAACGTTTTAATCGAACTTTAAAAGAAAAGATGTGGAAAGAGTTTAGTTTTAATGGTAATTACAAATGGTTACATATAATTGATTCATTAGTTCACCAATACAACAATACAAAACATCGTACCATTCATAGACGTCCATCAGATATAAATAAAAAAAATGCTAATGAGCTGTTGGCAACTGTTTATAGTCATATTAAAATTTCTCCACCAGCTAAATTCAAAATTGGTGAGTCAGTTCGGATAAGCAAGTATAAACATGTTTTTGAGAAAGGTTATACACCTAATTGGACAACTGAAATATTTAAAATCAGGAAAGTTCAAATTAGCAACCCAGTAACTTATTTATTAGAAGATTATGAAGGTCAGCCTATTGAAGAAAGTTTTTATGAGTATGAGTTAGTAAAATCTAATCATAATAACATTTTTTTAGTTGAAAAGGTTATGAAAACTAAAGATAATAAAATATTTGTAAAATGATTTGGATACTCATCCAACCACAATTCATGGATTAATAAAACTGATTTAATATAAAGAATCTTTAATATAAAGAAGATTTTTTTTTATTTTATTTATTTATTTATTTATTTATTTATTATTTTAATTATAAAAGTTATTTATATTTTAATGAATTTCCATTTGATATGATGATTTTTGTTTTATAGAGCGCAAATCAAGTACAGTATAAGCAGATTTAAAACTTGTATCCATAATTGGAACTCTTTCCACTTCACCATTACTTAAAATTCTATCTGCTAATATTTCTCGATATTCTAAACATTTTATTCCCAGATACTTTTCCTTAAAATTACTATCATATGCACATCTTATATGAATTTCTTTATTATCAGCATATTCCAGTTGAAAATGTCTATAAAATATATGTTCACTATTTATTATCCCAACAATATTATGTTCTTTTAAAATTAACTCCAGCCTAAAAGCTTCAATAGCTTCATCTATAGATACATATTGAGGTAATGAGTCAGCTTTATCTCCTAATAAAGGAGAACTGGTTCAACTGTAACGAATGATGTTTTTGTTGTTGTTGTTGCAGTATTTAATTCTGGTGAAATTACATGTTTTAATAGTTGGACTGATAAATTTACTTTCACAGTCTCATTACTCGGAAGTAATATATTAAAATATGTGCTTCCAAAAGCTGATTGATCCAATCTAATATTAGAAATTGGAACTGAATTTGCTTGAATAGCAAACAAATAAAATATAAATAATAACAAAAATGATTTCATTATTTTGCAAATAAAATATGATTTGTCTTTGTTGAAGATCTGCACAATAATGTACTATTAGAAATTAAAAAATATAATTTATACTTTTTATTTTCTAGAAGTTTCTTTATTATGTATAAACTTTACTCGGCTTATAATAGAACAGACGCGCATAAAGAGCGGTAAAAATCTATCTCTCCATTTTAATAAGCTTCCATATAATCTAAATATTCTTCTTTTAACTTTTCAAGTAATTTTCTAAAATTAGTTAACATGTCACCAATTTTTGATTTATTATTTCTTTCATTATATGTATTCTCTATTGTTGCTATAAATAAAATTCCTTGATCAATTCTTTTTCTTATCATAGACTTTTTCTGCTCATTTTGATTTTCTTCACATTCATTTGCTTTCAGTGACAATGAATCAATATGTTGTGAAATTCGTTTATTCTTATCATGTGGTAGTATATTTGAAATATTCTTCTCAACTATCTCCCATTCAAGATTCAGTTCTGCAAATCTTGCAAATGGGCAATTCAGTAGCAAATGGGCAATCATCAGTAAAATTATTAGGCATTTGATGTTTTTTATTTGCTGGATTTCTTACTTTACCCATAATGGTAATATCACCACCATATACTTCAATTTTCAGATGTTGCCAATCCAGAGGTGATAAATCGAATTTCTTAGTAAATGTCTCACCAATTCTAAATAATAAAATCTTTTCCTCACCTTCTAAAGTTACGAATACCTCTAAAAAATCATGAAATATTTTCCAATTAATTATTTTGATTGAAGCCCATTTCCGCTCACAAATACAATATTTATACCCATGTGGAATAATATCTACACAAAAGATTATGATGTTTCTATTTAATAGTCTAATCAGGTTATGGTATTTTTTCATATTAAGATTAGCCTTTTATGCAATTTTTAGGTGTAAAATTATTACAAAAAAGTATTTTAAATGATTTATTTATTATTTAGTCTATTGAAAGTTCTTCACAAGAAAAGAATATGAAGAGCAGCTCCATGTATAATGTAGATTTTGAAATGTTGGGAAGATTTGCACGTGCGAAACAACTATCAATCGATAGAACAAACATATTGAAAAGAGAAGCGGAATATATATTTGATAAGGAAAAGAGAATACACAAATATTGGATTATTGGTACGAATCACAGTGATTATTCACGTAGAATGTGTAAAACATGCGCTGAGCATTATAAACGAAAACATTTGACTATAAATTCTTTTTCTGAAACATTTGAAACATTTGAAATTGTTTCTCAAAACATTGAAAACTTTTCGTGTTATTTATGTAATAAAAAACTTTATTCTGTAATAAAAAAAAGGTAAATAAAAAAAAAAAATAATTATGTACAATAAAAAAAATCGTTTTTAAATTAATATAGGAAACCTGACGTAATTTTTTTATTTTAATCTAAATTTTCCAAAGCAAAGGAATTCCCTATTGTGGCGTTATTTTCATTATTTCATAATAACAAACTCTTGCTTTTATTTTTATTCAAGAATCTCCTGACCTCACTTTCATTGTTCATACAACCAAAATCATGAAATTTTTATTTTCTTATTTTCTTATTCTCAACCTCAAATCACACAAAAAAAAAATTTTTTATCAAAACAATTAATAAACACACATTATTTTTACATTAAAAGCTCTCCAATTTAATTCATACCATAACAATATACACTATGAATGTTTCTTATCACCACTATAACAAACAAAACAAAAATATAAAAACAAATAACAAACCAACAAACAAAAATATAAAAACAAATTACTCATTTCCTGGTCTAGAATCGGCCTGGTCTAGAATCGGCTTAGTATACCTACTACCGTATATATATTAATATTCTGGAAAAAGCGTATAACTCTGCTTTTGAATCCAATTCTAAAATCTCTCCTGATTAAGAATCACCAATAATAAAAAAAACTAAATGTATGAGAAATAAAGTATGAAAATGTTGTTTTTTATTAAAATTGTAGTTTTAGTTTCGCATTTGTGCTCTCTAATGGGACTATTTGCCAATATATACCATACTACTCAATATATACCATTGAAAAGGGTGTCATGATAAGTTTCTAACGGTATAATAATAAATATAGGGTTTCTTTGAAAATTTCGCAGGTATAGTGATTGTTTTGAAAGTTTGCATTTTTTCTTTTTTACTTCCCATTTTTAACTGGAATATTTCAAAAAAGGTAGCACCGATTCAGATTAACCAAGATGTATATTAAAGACAATATCACGCTCTACAAAATTGTAGAAAATGTTTCTAGTTTATTGTCTTACGGGAAAAATATAATGGTTCAATTAAAATTGTACAAAAATTTAAGAAAATTTTGTAATGCATTTTTCGACCACTAGATGGCGGCATCGCCACTAATGATTTATGTATCGAAAACTTAGAGATATAAAGTGTTGTCATATGATGACGTCATATTGCTATCTCGTAAATCTCTATTAATTTCGAAGATATGCTTGTTCGGTTTTGGGAGTTACCCGAATTTAAATTTCTATCTGTATTTATTTCGAAGATTTGCGTGTTTGGTTTTGGGAGTTGTATGCAAGGTATCCGAACCCATGATCCGATTTCGCCCATTTGCAATTCCCACCTTTCTTTAGTTATTGTTAACTTATAGTATAAATTTCATCAAGATAGCATCATTATTTTTTGAGTTATCGTGCGTACGGACGGACGGACATCGCTAAATCGACTCAGGAAGTTATCTTGATTGAGAATATATATACATGTCCATATCTAACTCGCTTCCTTTTCCTGGTTACAAACACCATACCAAAGTTAATATACCCTATACTTTAGGTGTAGGGTATAAAAAAATATAATATCACATTTGAATAAATTTATGAAAAGTAAATTTATGAATTGCTTAGAATAAATTGTCTGAGGTCAGTAAATTGAAAAAGTTGATGTAAAGTGTTTTTGAAGGTATTTCTGGAAATTGTTGAAGAATAATGATAACTGATTTTATTGAATGTAATACAACATCTGTTTATCGGTTCATTTCTTCCATATTCTCTATTGTGTTTATATTCCATTAAAAATTTAGTGATCCTGTTTGTCTAACTCTATCATGAAGTCTAAATTTGTAATTAAGAGATTGGATAGCAATATTATTATTTAGAATGTCAAAAGTAAAACATGATGGAAATATTTGTATACATGAGGACAAAGGGAGCATGTTTAAGAATTTCAGTCTTGTTGTGTAGCTTGGAAGATTTAAAAAGTCTGAAGGTTTATATTGCTTTCTTAATGCAAATAGAAGAAACTGTTTTTGAACTGAATCAATTTTGTTAAAATGAACCTGAAAAGCTGGATCCCATATAATCGTACCGTATTCTAACATAGAACGAACTAGCGAACAATATAGAGTTTTTGTCACAGCTAAGTCACTAAATTCTTTAGCTGTGCTCTTAGTAGCATTTTTTTTGCTCCTGAAATTGACTGGTCAGCGCGCATATTAAAGTCCTTTTACCCTTTCAAGTATTATGTTATCTATTTTGTAGTCGTACACTAAAGAAGAACGTTTACGTGTAAAACTTGATTGAATTAATGCTGCGTCAGAACTATCGTTTACGACTTGTTGTATTTTTATAGATTATATATATAGATTATTTTATAGATTATAGGGTTGGGTCCTTGCTCTAATGAGATTAAAAATTTGATGCCTCCTTTAAAAGCATTTCAAAGAGAAACAAGGATAGCTTCTGCTGCCCACCCCTATGTAGTTCAAATTCGCTGATGGCATAATTCGGCTTATGGAAATTCTTTTGTGGTTTGAACATTGCGAAAGTGGAACCATCTCCCACCTCATGTGTTCGCCAGAATTGGTGATGATTACATTTACAACGTGCAAAGATTGAAGGTGAATATTAACAACTTTGTTCACAATATGCCCTCTAATTTGAAATCAATTTTCATTCCATAACTAAACTTCTTCTGACCAGACAGAAAATTAGTACTAAAGGTCGTATAACCTATTGCTTGGTCAAAAAAGGGTGAAGGTGTTTAGTGGGTTAAAGTCCCGCACACCCATCAAGGATTCGTGCTCGTTTTCACTCCTCTATAGTGTCTTTCGATTATTCCCACCTACCGTCGCAAAAAATAATTAAATAAAGAAGTAGCAGAGATATCAAATGGTTCTTTAGGACGATAAATTTTTTGAAAATTGTCGGAAAAAAAGTTACAAATTGTTTTTCGGCAAGAGGAAAAAGTATTGTGCTTGGGCATTGAATTAGGGTAGCCGAATATTTTTAGATTTGTGTTGACAAATTCGAAAATTTAATTAATTAATTAATTTGTTGCCTATACTATTGACATAATTTTCGTAGGCTGTATGAGCTTTCAGTTTGAATTCATTTGCAAATAGCTTATACGTATTTAGTAAGTTATCGCATGGTGCTATTGTGTGTTTAATTTTCTTGTATATTTTGTTGAGCTGGTTACGCAAAGTTCTAAGTTCTCTATCTAACCATGGTTCCATTGTTTTGTTTTTGTTACGGATTTTAGGTACAAAAATATTTATAATTTAAAAAATTTTTAAATAAAAAATAGAGATTAGTGTGTTGATATCCTGCTGTGCTAACAGTTCGTCCCAGTTAGAAGATGATAAAGCATAATTAATGCTTTGGTAGTCATCATTAAGAGAATTGTTCTATATCACCACAAATTAAATTTGTATTTTGAAGTGTGGGCGTGGAATTGAAAGCACTATTGCTCAATGTGGTGAGTTTATCAATTTTCTCATATGTTAAAATTGAATTATGTTTGGAATATGTTGATTGTGTATCTGACTCAACTGAGTGTTGGGTGTAAACGTCAACTTCCCCATGATGAGAATGTTGAGAAGAAACATTTTTGTTCAGTGGGATAACTTTATCAAATTTCTTATTTTTTCAATTTCAATGTTGAGGAGATGTTGATTTAAAATATTATTCAACTGAGATTAGCGTATGTCTGTTTGTAAGTGTGTTTGTATGGTATGTATGTTTCCCCAAGTGGAGAATGTTGAAAAGATGCTGGATGTAATTGCGAGGGTGGACTTTGAATGTTTAGTGATTTTCTACGAAGAGCACTGCAATTATCACATCTGAAATGTTTACCTTTCATATATTCTACATTTTTATCTTGTAATTTTACCCATGCGCAATGAAACATTGAATTACAATTTCCGCAAGTCACTTTTTTGTGTTGTCTCTCCACCTTACCCGTACAAATAATGCAAATCATGTTGAATACTAAAATATTTTTCTTCCATTTATTTCTACTTTACTCTCTCTATTTTACTTAATTTTAAAAACATTCTTTAATAAAAGTTCTTTTTTAAATTATGAAAAAAAATAATCACAATAATCACAAAATTGAAATTTGATTTGTTAATTAATATCTTCTTTCCGTATTTCTGTTATTTAAGGATATATTTATTAATATCAATTAAAAATTCATTAAAAATACTTTAAAATTCCCACCAGTGCTCACCTCACAGCATATGAGAAAATATTTCTACGCGGTCAAAAGCCTTTTTAACATCGAGCGATATCATTAAGACTTTTTTACTCAGTTCAAGTTTAGAATGAATTTCTGTTACCACATGAAACAGTGCTGCTTGTAGGCTGGACTTTGTTTTAAAACCATATTGTTGTTTAGCGACATTGTTCTAATAATATAGATGAGCCGTGACTTGATCATTTTCCAGGATTTAATAGCTTTACCGAATACTGAAGAAATAGAAATACGCCTGAACTTGTTTAAATGAGCAATATCTCCAGATTTTTGACAGATTGGTATGACTTTACTGCATTTAGCACATTCTGAAATTTCTGGCTGGATTAATGACTGATTTATAAGTTTTGTTAAATTGACAGAAATTTTGTCCTTGCAGATTCCGACTAACTGCGATGGTGTGTAGGTGTGCTCTGCTCCAGTAGTGTAGGTGTTTGATAAACGTCCAATTATTTTTAAACAATCACAAACGATTTATTGTTTCTAACTTAAATTCTTTTTCAGTTCTGCTCACTTTCAAAGTTTAATTCCATCTTCGCGCTGACAGTTGCATAGAACTCGTTAAATTCGTTTATTGTCAAGTTTTTCGACATCATTAAGTTCATTATTTACAAAGAATTTGTTATCATTTTGATTTACTCCACTAATTAACTTCTTAATATAACGCCAATTCTTTTTAAGATCATTATCCGCTTTTTCAAATTGTTTCTGACCATATTATTTCCTTTTTTCCTTTTCATCAGAGTTGCTTTGTTTAACCAATACTTATATTTGTATTAAATTTACATTTTGTACCTATAGTTTTTGTTTTCTGTTATTTCCGCACATTCGTTGCCAATGTGTCTGACTGTGAAATTCATGCAATTAATGGTGATGTTCCACAAGGCTCCGCTTATCACCTACTCTTTTTTAGATTTTCATCAATGATCTTCTCTCTTCCACCCTCATCCATCCAATCCACAGTTCTGCCGACAGTACTCTGGCGGCATCCTACTACTGCTTAAGGAAATCAAATGCCACTTCAAATGCCACACTTTTGACTGAACTAGACATCAAATTTTCCTTTAAACTACTTGTAAAGGAAAATTTGATGTCTAGTTCAGTCAATCATGACTTAGCAAAAATAACTCATTGGGGTAACGGCAACAGAGTTGAGTTCAACACTTCCAATACTCAAAACTCTCGACTCTCTTGCAAAAAAGATCAACCCTTCTTCCATTCTGACATTCCAAGGCGAAATCATACAATGGGACAAAAATATCAACATGTTAAGGATACAGCTAAATCAAAAAGTGTCATGGAATGACCATATTTTTGATGTAGCTAGGAACGCCAAATGTTTGGAATTTCTCCCACGCTGTAAAACCTACTTTTCTCTCAGCGATCTGTCCAATATCTATAAAGCCTACACACGACCTAAGATTGAGTATAATTACACATATGGGCTGGTGCTTTTCCATCTTCACTAAGTTACCTGGAGAAAATCCAAAATCGCGCCCTACGCCCAATTGGAGGCACCACCATCCAGACTACTTTCACTTCTCTTAGTACATGTCGAAATATTGAGCATTAGCTCTTTTTTATAGATAACTTGAAGATAATAACACTTGTTCTATTGAACAAAAATTAATTATACCTCCCTTTAAACGATTCCAACGTAACACCAAGTAGGACTCAAGTGCCCATTCCTATACTGTGAAAATTGGTAGGTGATTCAAAACTGGTTATGAAAACTTATTTATTGTTTCCTCCTCCGGGAACACATTGGAGTAGAAAATAATAGAAATGTACCATTTTACATTTTGCAACGCTTAAACAATAACAATAAAAAAATAAATTGGTGCTGAAAATCTACTGCTTTTACTATCTTTGATACTTTTCAAGGCGGAAGCATTTCTTCTGCCTTTTAAGATTTTGATATTAGTTCATTCGCATCAATTGAAACAATATTTTTATTGTGTAAATCATTTTTAATATTATTGTAGTTTATTTTGGTGTATAAATACCGTCTTGGGGAAACGTTTTTATACTTGCAATGAATATTTTCCAATTATAATAAAATGATCAAGAGGCTTACCAGAGGTTGACCTAGTAATTCCATTGCTGCAGAAAATAAATTCATTTGATTCAATTAATGTTCTATAGGATTGAACATTTACATCAGCTGAATCACTAATATTGAAGTTGAAATCACCAATTAATATGCTTATTTTATTTTTTAAGTTCTCAAGTAGTGAAGCAAGTTTTTCAAAGAATTTTTTAATGTGCATCGTCGATATTTCTGGAGGTTTATAAATATTTGTTAGGTTATATTTAGTTTTCTTACCAAATATTTTAATATACGTTGCTGTTAAAGTCATTGCAATATATTTCAACAGTTTTATAAGATACACATTTGTCTACAAATATGCCAACAGCTTCTCCCCGTCTAATGCTTTTGCAGGAATATATTTTAGAATAATTTTTAATATTTATAAGGTCAACTTCATTGTATAGAATCAAAGTTTCTGTTACTGCAACTACATAAATAAACTGGTGAAATTTGCCAAAGATATATGTTAAATCATCAATTTTAGCACAAGACTTCGTGCATTGAAGTAAAGTATTTTGAATGTTCCTTTATTGTTAAAGCCAGTATCATTCACTGTATAAAACTTTGTTGTGATAGAGGGGATTCGTATGATAAACTATTTAACATTTAAGTTATCTTCTTCTACAACGGGTAGTATTTTACAGTTCGGTCATAGAATTTATCTAAATAAAAAAAGCTAAGGCAAAATCTCAAATTCAACTAGTAAATTGTGCTCATTTTCGTTTAACTTTCATTTTATTATAATCATCATCATCATTAATTAAAAACAGTGTGAAAACAGTGTCTTTCTTTTATTTTAAATTTATTAAAATAGTGCACATGTTTTTGTTTTTCAAATTTTGACATTTACTTTATAAAGATATTAAAAAAACAAAACTTTTTACTAATTATTAATACAAACAATACTAAATATTATATTATATTTTAATTTTTTATTTTGTTGGAAATTAAAACAAAGTGAATTCAATTATTTAGGTGCTTTTCTCAAATATCAATATTCTACTAGAACAATAATAAACAAAATTTAGTTTTTCTCTGTAAACATTTCATTTTCTTTTGGTTTATTTATTTATAATTTGAACTTGAATTTAATTTAACTAGAGTAAAATTAACTTAACTTAATTTAATTCGAGTGAAATATTCTTAATAATATTATATAATATATACTTAATATTCCTAATAATTTAAATTAATAAATACAAATTAAAACTTATAATCTATTAGAAGCAATAATATTGAATCACAACACCACTACTATTATTTTTTTTTATTCTATTCTTACCTAACTGAATTAAATAATAAATTGAAAACAATAACTAAATTATAATCAAATGAAATAAACTAAAATACGTATAATACGTACTTATATTAAATTTATAATAATACGTAAATACGTAAAATACGTACTGATATTAAATTAAAGACTAATTTTTACCGGCGCGAAAAATATTTGTTTATGTTTTATGTACTGTCATTCATCGAACTATCAACTTACCTTATGTCATCATTACTTGTCATTTCAAATTAAAGTGTTACCATTGTAAGATCTAAATTAGTACTACCGTTTTGTTAATTATTTCAATTTACGATATTTGATAGATCATATCATATTAATTAATTTTATTTATCTAAGATTTAAAAGCCACTTTATTTTGTAACTAATGTGGACAACCAAAAGAATTTAAGGTCCAATAGCATTTCTTCATCAAAATCTGTTTATTCTCCTCTTGTTGACACAACAAAAGTGGGTTCTAACAAGAACGATAACGTTGGCAGTAATGATAACCTTCTGGAAATTCTAAACAAATTTAATGAAAGTTTTGAAAGCTTTGAAAATAAAATACTGAATATCATCAACACAAAATTTACTGTCTTCGAACATAAAATTAACAACAAATTAGCTGATCTAGAACAACACTTGTGCGAAACTTACGGTTAGAAACTTTCAAACCTTGATAATCGGTTTACTGAACTTCAAAAGACAAGGCTTATCGAGCTTGAAAGGCATGTGTGTCTTAAGAGCCTTATCATTAGTGGTGTAGAAAACCTACACCAAGAGAATCTGCAGGTAATCTATATGCAAATATCGGATACTATTGGTTTTACCAAACCACTGAACTGCATCGAAGCTCTTTTTAGAACTTCTAATAAATCTAAAACTTAAATTTTCATCGAAGGAGTCTAAATTTGAAATCTTTAATAAATATCTCAAATTCAAACATTTAAACTGCTCTCATGTTGGTTACTCTGGTACTAAAAGAATATTTATTAATGAAAGCTTATCAGCACACACAGCCTGCTTATTTCGTTCAGCTAGGACCATGATAAAAGATGAATGGCTCCATAATGTCAACACTAGAAATGGTTTTTGTTTATAATTAAAATAAAAGCCGATGATCCTATCAAAATCACTTCTAGAGAACAACTATTAGCCAGAAACGAATCAAACAAATCAAGAATGGACGAATGACTATGTATGCTGCTATTCAATTGCTTATATATTTTTTTTTTTAATCACTCACATTTTCATTTTATATTACATTTGTTTATATTATTTTTTTTACTTCACATTTATCTTAAATTTTGATGTTTTCAATGTTTATTATTTTAATAGCACTTATTTTGGTTGTGAAAATTTCAGCATTATCGTTTACTCTTGCTGGTTATCTTTCTGAGTAAATGTTTGCAGGCTCAATTTAATCAATAGCTTCATTAACTACTGACTACTGTGCAAGGATCCTGATGTAGACGCAGATTGTGATTCAGACCATAGTGATGATGAAGGAGGTTTACACCACCTTGGACCAAGAATTTTGCAACCTGAAGGTTTTGTGTAAAGGTTTTTTATGTTGGCAACCGAAATTTTTGGTTTAAACATATAAACAACATACCCAGGTGTGCACATATAATTTTATACATTTTACATGACACAAGCAGTACAACGTGTTGATTGTTTAAATAGAACGAGCTCTAGGAGTTATATGATAACAACGAACTGATTATTTTATTCCTTTTTATTATTTTATTACGCATTTAAACGATTATTTTTAATTATAAATAAAACAAACACATTATTATTTGGCAACGGATTAATGATTTTATGTTTTATATTGTAAACCCTTTTTATATTGATTTGATTGATAATTTATATCGTAAATTAATTGTTTGAATAAATGTTAATATCTACATAGAAATAATATATATTTTATCAAAAATACATTTGTATATTTTATAAATGTATTTTATTCATGCATTTAAAAATAAAATGTGCGCACGAGTTATATATTTTGTTATATTGTTGAATATGTTCTTCGGAACAATAAAAAACGATATAACACAACTTTGTGGTTGGTCTTAAGACTGATTTTTTATTTATTTCTTTTATTTATTTATATTAAAATTTACATATTATACTTATTGCTAACATAAGCATTTCGTAACATAAAACAATAACATCACTTAATACTAATTTTCGAATTACTTATGGGTTTGTTTTTATTAAAATTTATTAAAGAAATGCTAAGTTGCATTTCCTGTTATTGATTAATTTATTTATCAAGAGGTGAATGAGTTTTAAGTACTTTTATATTAATCAAGGTTAATTGATTCAAAGTTCAAAAACATTTACAAACTTTTAATATATAACTCATCCACCCTTTGACAGAAGACTCTCCTGAGTATTTTAACTTTAAACATTTTAATAAATTTATTTAAATATACATAATATAAAAAATGTTTGTTGTTTTTAAGCTCTTAAATTGTTGTGGGGTTATTGCTGTACACTTTCGATTTCACAAAACTCCACAAAAAAAATCCAACGGTGTCAAATCGCACGTTCTTGGTGGCCACATCACTCCTCCTCTACGAGAAATAATGCGATCTTCGAACTTTTCCTTCAAAAGATCCATTGTTTCTCTTGCTGTGTGGCAAATGGCACCGTCCTGTCGAAACCACATATTCTCTACGTCCAAATTATCAATTTTCCGCCACAAAAAGCTTCGGATCATCTCCCTGTAGCGATTTCTATTGACCGTAATCGCATTTCCATTTGCGTTTTCAAAAAAATATGGCCCGATGATTCCCCCTGACCACAAACCACACCAAACCGTAACTTTTTGTGGATGTACTGGTTGCTCTAAGATAACCCTTGGATTCTCTTCACCCCAGATGCGGCAATTCTGTTTATAATTCTATTATACGTAGCCATTGAGCTGGAAATGAGCTTCGTCGGTGAAGATTATTTTGTTAACAAAATTCTCATTTTCTTCTTATTTTTGGATTGCATGGTCAGTTGGTTTTAATTCTCGCGTCAGCTAGATCTTATAAGCCTTTAAATGGAGATCACGATGTAAAATGTTGAATAATGTGGATGGTTTGATGTTTAATTGCTGCGAACGATGACGAATGGAAGTTTTTGGATCTTTTTCAACACTTCTGCTCACAGCTGCTACATTCTCGGTTGAACGGCCACTACGTTGATAAATGTTGCCTCTGTTATCAAGAACAGATCCAGTTTCTAGAAATTTATCAACCATCAGCATGATGGCACGATTTGTTGGAGCATTTTCTCTACCAAATTTTGTTCGAAATTTCCTAATTACATCTTGAAAACTTTTACCATTTTCAAAAAATGTTGTAATAACAAAAACACGTTGTTCCTTCGTGTAACGTTCCATATTAACTAACCGGAATGTATTTAGAATATACCTAAAGAAACCTCGTATAAAAATTGCAGGTAGGAAAAAAATGCCGGCAAAATCAAAATGATACCTCAATTTTGAACACCCTATATTAGAATTCTAAATAATCTTAAAATTTCAAAAGAAATTCAAAACAAAAAATTAGGTTACAAATTAAAAATACACTTAGTAAATAAAATTATGACATAATTGAAAATTTTTTTTTTCCTTTTTTTTTTTTGCGGAATTTTTTGTTTTGAAAGAAAATTATTTTAATGCATTTCATAAGTATATTATATTTTTTGTATAAACATGTTTTGTTTATTTCTTAGGTTTTAAGTTTCAAATAAAAAATTATTTTTTCATAATTATTTGTTTTACAACTGCGTTAACTTAATTTAGTGAACTTGAAAAAAAAAGAAATTAGCAATGAAATATTTACTTACAAGTTATAATTACATTTAGAATATGATATTTAATACATTGCTTCTCTAAAAACTAATTGTTAACATAGGTGAGTTAAAAATTAAATTAAAATATTATTATCTAGTATAATTCTTGTTTTTTTTTTTTTTTAAATTTTTGATAATACAAAGCGAGTTACAACTTTTATATATTTTTCTTTTGTTTATTAATTGTGAAGAGTTTATTAGTATAGTAATATGATATCTTATACTAAAAATTAAAAAAAAATTAAAGAAAAAATAAATTTTGTTTAATACATATTGTAGTAACTATAAGCTGTAGTTACTTTTTTTTTTTTTTATATATTTTTAAACTTATATACATAATATGGTTTAAATTTTATTAGAGAATATTGACCTTATTTAATTTAGCATTAACTTAATAGGGTTTTTATATTGAAACATAGCATTTTAATATTAGTTTTCATTGTTTTTATATTTATTTATAAAATTTTTAAAATCTATATCATGGTCAATATCAATTTTTGTATTTTGCTGGATGTTTTTTATAATACCAATTTTAATTCGTTTTTGTCTATATATAATGTAAGAAATAAAAATTATTATTATTACTACGATTACAGTTATTGTCCCTAATGTAAACTGTGACTGATATTATTATGATACTCGAGTTCTTCTATTTTTTTAAATTTTTTTCCTGACTAAGTACAATTTTTTCAAATGATAAAATTTCGTTATTATTGAATGTTACATTTTCATTTTCATTTTTGGGTATTACAAACCTTTGAGTAAATATTTTTTGTTTTTTACTAAATTCTCTACTGTTAATTTTAATTGTACAATTACTAAAATTTATAAAGTAATTTCCTTTAAGTAAAATTTTTTTTTCGTCACAAGTACTCGTTAAATTACTAAGTTTTAAATTGTTTACAATAATAATATTTTCATCTATTACAAATATTTCTTCTTTTATTCTGTTTACAAAATTTACAACTTTTTTGAATTATACAGTTTTTGCTTTCAGCTAATTCTTTTAATATTTTTCCTTCTTTGTAAGAGAGTGTTTTGTTGTCATGGTGTATTATGAAATCAATGTCAGTCTCTATTTGTTTTTGAAAAGAGTTAATAATAGGTATTAAAATATTTTTGCTAGTTGTGAAAGAATGTGTTGGAATTTTAAGAACAAGAATTATAGATTCGTCAATATGTTTGGCGACAGCTAGTCGGATATTGGATAAGTTATGGAAATCGATTTGATAAAAATTTATTTCTTCATCCGTCCGTATATTAGGATGCAGAAGACCGAATCGAGCTGAGGCGATATTATCCTGTATATGGTTAATTTGTTATTCTAGGAAACCTAACTTAAATATTTGTTCCTGGAAACCAATTTCCGATTTAATTATTATCTCTTCGCTGTCAAGTTTTTTAATTTTTTCTAATATTTGTACTCTATCTTGTTCGATTATGTCTTTAATTTGGATGAATGTTTTATTAAAGTTCTCGTTTACCTTTATCTGTTGGTTTGATAACTCATATTATCAAATCTTATCAAATACATTATATTATGATTATTTTGGTCTGTAGTCATGAGATGGTTTTCAATGTTTGTTCTATCGTCATTGTCCATTGATCCAAAAAGCCAATTAAGTATATTCCACTCTAAGTTAATGAGACCCTTTTTTTGTCTATAAGGAATTAGTGTTTTTATTTTATTTTTTATTCTATTTATTTTGTTATCTATTATATTTTTATGGTTATTTAAATGTATCATATTAAATGTTGACTCTATTGTATTAACTAAATTTAATATATTGTTTGGGTAGATTTTATGTAGGATTATGTCGAATTTATCCACTATTTCAACGTTACTTACT